>VWZY01001646.1:95952-167969 GCA_013399075.1 Chloroceryle aenea
GCGGGCTGGGGGGGTGGGCTGGGGCTGCCCGGGCCGACGGGGGTGCCGAGAGGGTGGAGGAAGGAGCCGGGACGTGGGGCGTTTGTGGGCTGCGAAGGTTGGGAGCAGGCCCGGGCTGAGGCCTAGGCCGGAGAGGGGGTGTTCGGATCCGCAGCCTCAGGTCGTGCTCCTGACGTGCCGTGTGGGCCGTGCTGGGGGGCGGCGGCTGGGTTCTGGGGCTCCCACATTTCCAGGGGCTCCCAGGTTTCGTCCTGAGTACCGTCGGGATTCGGGCAGCAGGACTTCTGAGAGTGCTGTATGTGGGGCCGTCAATGTTCAGTCCTTTCCCTCAGAAATTATTTGTTGTAGGGTTAAGTGGCCGCACTTAAAATGTACTCTCATGCGGAGTCGTTAGCTGTTATAAGAAATGTTAATTAACAGTAATATTCTATATGTTCTTTAAGAACTTCTCCCCAGTGAAGGAAAATTGCTTGGTTACACTTTGAGAGCTGCAGAGCTGCTTTCAGGAATGGCAAAGTTGAACTATGTAAGTCTAAGTACACTGTAGGTATAGGTGCAAATATGAATGACAGTGTGGGTCTCCTTGGTAGGGGATTTAGAAACATAATCTCTTCTGGTTGTACGACTAGCCTGCGTATCACGTGTTTGGATTTGTATTTCCTTATTTCTGACCTGGGATTTAGAGCAACTTTTTCAGTTTGAGATTTGCTGATGGAACACTGTATTACTGTGAAAGAGTCAGAGAAATTTAACGGTGGCTTTTAAAGCTATATAGTGCTTTAATTTATTGAAAGCTGGTAAACCTAGAAGAAACACATACAGTTAAGTCTGCAGCTGCAGAAAGCTTCCCTAATAAAATATTTGCTTCTCACTGAAGCCTCATCAATAAATATGTTTTACTGTGATATGAGTAACTTCTTTTGCTCCTTTCTTTTCTGGAAAAGCTACAGTATTTGGATATAAAAAAAATAAAAAATGAGTGGAGGAAGAGGAGGGAGGTGAATTTTGTTTGTAGTTATTTGTTCTTAACTTCAGCACTTTAATAATTTGGAGTGATGCTTTTGTACAGCTTTGAAGATGGCTCTTTATTGCACTGTCCCTCTCTCAGACTAGGCAGAAGAACGGAGTGGTCAGCTTTTGGGCTCAGGAAGTAAAAGCATTTGACTTCCTCTAGTCTTAGAAGGGTATTAAGATAGAATAGGACTTAAAAAAAAAAAGAGAGAGTCTTGCATTACAGAATTAAGCTCTGGGTGTACTGTGAAAGAAAAATTACTGAGCAGTTTTCCTTTTGCTCTCTTGCTTAATACCTGTAATCCAGTAGTAGAAATTTCTATTTCTATGATTTACTTAGGACTGAGAGACAGTGTTCTGTCACAATTGCAGTTGTCTGTTTTGTCTGTTGCATCCTTTGCAGTGGCCTGGAACTTGACTGTTTTTTGTAACCATATTTTCAATACAAAATATGTAAGTAATAACAATAGTAGAAGTTGCTGAAGTGAAGGAATATGAAATTCTGGGAGCAAAAGTGTTTGTAAAGCTTATATGAGTCCCAGATTTATTTCAGCCATTCTATACTGATCTGTTCTTGATGCATTAAGCTGCTAAAAGCATCTGTGGAGCTTTTGGAGGAGGAGTTTGGGCTTGTGGTGGAGGGTTTGGTAGACCTGGTAGCTAACAACCAATGTTTCACTCCTCGCAAACCTGTTAAACGTATCGGGGGATAATAGTTATCTTTGTGACTTACTCACATAAGCTGAACTTCTTTTATAATCAACTCAAACTAGCTGGTAACAACTGCAAAGTCAGTGAACCAAAGCATTTCTGAATTAGGCAGTCCTTAGGCTAACTCAAGTAAAACTTGAACAACCTAGTGATTCATTCTTTCTCAAGATAAACTGTGCATTCTTTATGTTAATCAAATTCCATTATAAACTGGTGGAAAATTGAATTTGGCAAGACTTGACAGACTAAATTTTCTTGTTCTGCGTGGAAAATACAGTAATATTACCAATTCAGAAAACTAAAAACCATTTCAAGATTCAGAAAATGTTTTTGGCGATTCCTCAAGGGAGCTTTTATTGGATCACCTTTTTTCAATTGTGTTTTCAGTCCATTGGTTTTCAAAGCACTTCCAGAATACATCAAAAATTACTTTTCATTTATGTTGCTCTGTGTCAAAATGATACTGAACAAAATGTTCTCAGAAGTGGGGAATAGCCAGTACAGAAGTGATGGATAATTCAAATCTTCCAGTTCTTACAATTTGTCTGCTTTAAATATACTGAATTATGAAAAGCATTCTCCAAAAAGATTATTGCCTCTTCAGTGAACACTTGTGAAACTATAAAATAACTGATCAGCTGTAAGTCAGTGAGTAAATGCAAGTGTTGTTGTTCTAGCTGTATGATTAGACATCATGATTGAACTGTACGTATTTTTATTTTCCTTAAATGCAGTGCTATTTTTTTCATTCATATTTGTTTTCTTCTCAAGCAAAAGTCTGTGTGTCATGATTTATTTCTGTCTTTCTGTGTCCTGAAGGCAGAGAAAATTCAGCTGTGTCTTGACTAGATCTATACTGCTGAAGATAATTGTCCTTATTCTTCTAATATTTTATATTATCAAATGTCAAAGTATCAGGATGGGTTGCTTCAACTCCCAGCAGTTTGTTTTATTCAGTGTGTTATGAGCAAAACAGGGAACACATCTTGGATACAGAGCCAACGGCTGATTGTTAGTCTAATTAAAATCTTAATAGTCTAATCAGAGATATAATATTAGTCCAGATACTAACACAGTTCAAGTTATGTATGGTTACGGTGATATGGTTGCAGGAGACAAACTCTTGTGCTAAACCCTTTCTCTGCTGTTACCTTTGCTCACCCACTCTCCCTCTGGGACTTGACTGGCTTCAGCTGGGGCAGGGGAGAGTCTTTACAGCAAGTCACTAACATCCGAGATCCTTCCCCGGCAGGATGAGGATGATGGTTTCTTCCTCCTTGATTTGAGTCCATTTGGGATCATTTTTATATGCTTGTTAACACACCGTCTACTTTGCTCTTTATTGTATTCTATTCTATTCAATACATTGATTGATGATTCCCCATTCCATCTGAACTAGTTGTGATGTGTTTTACGTAAGTTGTGTGCTTGTTCCCTGTTCTGTATGTTGCCTATAAAGCTGGTTTTACGCAGTTCTCAAGATGGCATCCCATAGATGACCAGGAATTGAGCACAGGTGACCTGTTACAGCTTAAGGGCCCAGTATCTTCCTGTGTTTGTGCTTTCAGGTCCCTGCAGTCTCCCCATGGCCATAGTTGTTCTTGCTGCATTTTTTTTAAGGGTTATAGGTAGTTCATTCTGCACAGAATAACTCCTTGTTATTGCTTGCTGTTATTTATCAACATAAATTCAACAGTGGCTGCTAGACAATTGTACGAAGCTAAGCAAAAAGACAAAAACAAACCAGAGAAGTTCCCTGGTTGGTAGCTAATTTTGTTGCAGCTAAAGAAGCTATAGCAAAGCTCAGAGCACCTGAGAAGAGTTCAGGCAAAGTCTGACAGTTTTGTGGCCCATGTTTTTAGTTGGAAATGAAGCCTTTGGCTTCAACGGCAACACCACACTTAGTGTGGGTTACAAATGCAGCTGTCGTTTTTCATGTGTTGGGTTTTTTTCGGTCAGGATGACTGTAATAATATAAGGTTTGTTACAGCCCTCCAGAGTACCACTTTTATATTATATGTTATTTTAGTATTTTAATATAAAAATACTCATTTATATTTCATATTTTTTGCTTTCCCTGAGATTGTGTCGTGTGGAGACAGAAATGATGTGATCTTGCCTGTGCACCCACTAGAGAACAGGTTGTTCCCAAAAATCTGCCCGTGTGTCTGTTTGGGCTTGGTTTGCCTTTTTAGGAATAAAAATTCTACCCAGATGTTTATGAGGTCAGGACATGGGAATGGAGCCGTTTGGGAGTAGGTGTGCATCCTGACATGTCCTAATATTCTCACATGATCTTAGTTTTGCACTCGTGAGCATGTCTGGGGGTCTTCATTGTACTTAAAGATAATGTAGTTATGCTGTTGAAATGTCTTTAATCATATACCTGATAACTGCATTGTTTCAGAAGATAGAAGAACAGTCAATACTGATCATTTGAACATTCGCAATAACTGATACCTTCCAGCATGTTTGTAGCAATCTCTAGGACAAGTGATCTCAAGCATAGCTTGTCTTCTTTCTGGGCTTTGCAGTGCAATTTTTAGTAATCATCAGAATCCTCTTTCACAGAAGCTTTAGGCATGTAATTTATGTGGACCACTTTGAAAATATTTCAGTGCTTTAAAAATATTATTTTGGAAAGTTACTGCCTAAGTAAAGAAAAAGACTCTTCTGAATATTTCAGTATTAATTTCCCAGCAGCTTCCTAGTTTAGAAAACTGTTGGCATATTTATTCTTCTAATTCCTTCTGTATAGATTAAGGGCAAATGGATTCCAGTCACTGGAGGCAGAGTTGTGCCTACAGTGAACTGGGCTAGAAAGCTTGAATTTGTAATGAAACCTGTTTTGGCAGCTGAAGAGTACTCTTCTCCTTGGCTGTGCAATTCTTCATGTGTAGGCAGCAGAATAGAAGGCTGATGAGCATGATAAGTTTGTTTTATGTGAAATAATATAGTGAAAAATTTACAGCTCATTTACAGGTATGTTGTATGCCCTGCAGTGTAAAAGAGTTTTGATTGAAAGCTGCTTATTTTTTGTGTGTGTAGTTTGCTTTACTGTTTAGAAGTGGGCTAGGAACTTACATCATTCAACAGGCAGAACTGATGGGCTCCGATACAAATTCTATTTGTTCACCCATTAATAATTTTTAAACTGATGAGAAAAATCTTCTGACTCAGAAGGTGGGGAGAATTTTGGATATATTTGCTCCATTATATTCCCAGGAAGTGTCTCCAAAAATGCAAAATAAGGTGATTTTACATCGAGATTAGGGGATTTCTCAGTTGTCAACAGGAGACAGTCTCCAGGAGCAGCCCTTCTCCTTTTATACATGCTGCAGATAAAACGTTTATACCAGTGAGATGGTCTCTCCTACCAGATACAAAATCCCCAAAAGGCTATATTTGCGTTTTACTATAAAGGACATGACACAAATGTGTGCTCCTTACAGTTCTTGGAAAGCATGAAACCCTAGGAGATGTAGGGTAGGACAGTACTTTACGGGGCAGAGGCTGCGATAAGTGGGTACTGTCTTGATGGTGGTTAGGGAAGGAATGTCCTGACAAAAATGGGACAGCTGATTTTTCAAGCTCCTTATTTATTGTCATTGGAGTGCCCAAAATTGAGTTATGGAAGATTTAGTCAAATTCTATGAATATCTCAATCCTAGTCACATGAACAGGTTGTCAGATTTTTATTGAAAAGTTTTAAAATACATTTAAATGATTTTCCTGAATAATGCCAAGTTTCACTTGTTTTATTTTCCAGATACTTCTTTTTCTCCCTCTCTAACCTGGGAGTAATTTCTTATTCTAGATTTAGCTGTGTTAATTTTCCGATTTCTCTTTTGGAGATGAAATGCCTCAAACTACTGATTGCAGTATTAGTTGCACTCCTAAAGTGCAACTCCTAAAGTGTCACATTTAATATAAATAATAAGGCTAATGTAGCACAGAGAGTGGCATAAGGTCATAGGAGTCCTGAATAATTTTACGTTTTGGTTTTTTTTTACCTTTTATTCTTAACTAAACAGTAAAACCATTCCCACTTTCTTTCCTCTCTCTAAATTGTTACAGAAAAAACTATGAGTGATAACTACTGCTTGCTGAACTGCAAAGATCTCATGCTTTGGAGATAAAGATGATAAATCCAAGGAAATAATCCCGCTGCTGCCATTGTGACAAGTGAAAGGTCCTTTGTGTCAAAATGAACAGACTTTGAGAAAAATCTGGAAGGCAGTTAAATCTGAAAAATGGGAGAAAGAGTAAGGAGCCCAGATTCTGAACACGACAGGAAATCAGATGGGGATAAAAATAGTGACTCCTATTATTCAGATGAAGATAATGTATCTCATTCATCTGGCCGGTCGCCAACGCTAAGCTATCCATCTACAAGCCAAGAAAAAAGACCTCACAAAACACAAACTTCCAACAGCCTTGCACACTACCAAGGTATGTAGATAGCAGGAATTGCTCCTTTGTAACTTCACTAAAGAGTTAATTATCTTTAGAAACTGAAATAAAAGTGGGGAAACTATCATTATTAGAGTCTATAAATAAGATTCTTGTGAATTATGCTACAGATTCCAAGTAGACTGGAACTGCTCTGTTGAAAACTCAAATTAACCTGCTCCTGCATAAAAAGGAATTTTGGTGATTCTCAGAATTAGTCATATTTTTCTTAACACATGAGCATGGCTCTCATACTAGCCTTGTGTTGAATTGTTCTGATACTGTCTGACAAAAAGACTGAAGGCCAAAGACTCAGTGCAAGTCCTTACTATGGAGCCAGTAAAAGAGAAACACTTGTTAAAATTTCTCAGGCAAAATACACCTCAAGTTATCTCTCTGATTGAAGTCTAGTAGCTTTACAGTGTAATGCCGTGTACTTTCAAAAAAAACAAACAAAAGAGCACTAATATGGCAAGAGAGAGAAATGCACCTGGTGAAAATTGGTTGCATGTGGAAATGTAAAAGACTGTTTCTCCTGGCCCTTCCCTAAAGGTAAATCATTTCCAATTTGAGATGAAATAGCTCCTCTTTGAGCTCACTCACACACACCTCACCTATATAAGCTGCTTTCTTGGTTGAGATTCTGTGGAAGAGAACATCCCTACAAAAAGGAAGAGAATGGTTATGCAGGTCCTGGGCTGAAGTAGGGTTGTTAAGTGTCTCTTCCACACTTTGACAGTTTGTTCTAAATAGTTGCAATCATTTTCTGCTGAAGTTGGAACTTAATCCTGCCTTTTCTCTCTTGCTCAGTGCTCTGTTTCATTTGTAAGCACTTGATACTGTGTGAATCATTTTCTTAACATTATGGTCGAGAGCATGCCAGAAGATCCAACCGTAAATCTTGAAGCTGCCCCGGGGAGCGAATCTCTCTAGATCCTTGTGCTGGTGCGACTGGTGTTTTGCTGAACTTCTCTGCATTCAGAAGTGACATCTTCTCCATAGCAGTCATGGGTTAGCTTTCTGGGAAACAGAAACTGCAGTTCCACTGCTTTATTTAACTTGGAAGGGGGAAATAAATGACTAGGTCTTTGATTACATAGCCAGAACATAATTATTCCATGAAGGTATTGTGTGTGTCATGTTGTCCTTTAAAGATGCTATTCCCAAGTTTAATTATATGGTCAAATGTGCGAATTTGGTATTGGAGTTTTCTGTTCTGCCCTAAATGTGGAGAAATTACTGAAGGGGCTGGAAGTCTAGGGTTAATGGGAATTCCCTTAGTTGGTGGTGGGAGTGACATCATTCCTGCAGTGCAGGAATCTTTTTACACCTGAATGTGACATAAGTATTATTTGTAAAAGATAAAAAACCCAACCTTCTTCTGTTTGCCTAAGCTGTGGAAAAAATGAGAATCAAGTTGAAAACAAATTGAGTATTTGTGCAAATTTTAGAGGAATTTATAAGAAAATATTTTAAAGCTGTTATTTTTGCTGTAAAATTGCTGCAAAATATTATCTGTAGAATGGAAATATGGTGAGCACCAAAGGGAAGGAAGAATCTGTTGTTATGCATGCTCACTCACTGTATATAGGTAACTGCACTGTTGCTGTATCCTGATTTTTAAATTGCTGCTCAGTATGTTTCTTTCAAACACTGATACACCTGAGCGAATTATGCACTCTTTATGTATTTGTAAGAGATATTTTTTTGTGGATTATATGCTTGATTCTTTGAGTGTAGCTTGAGAGGTAAATAAGATAGAAATAAAATGCTTAGTTCTTATCTGTGGGGATGATAATATAACAACAACAAATAGGAATGTGAGTAGTGCATACTAGTAATCAAGTAAGGATACTGTGTGGAAAATAAATTGTGATACAAGAATAAATAATTCAGGGGAGAACTGAATTTTCATGGGACTTATAATTTTGCTTTGGAGGCTTTTTGAAGGCATCGAGCCTTTGAAATCTGCTGTTTTGTCTGTAAGCATGGCAGCTGGATTTGAAAATACAACTGCAGTTGTCTGAATTACGTCTTGCATAATACATAACCAGCTAACACTTGGCTAATTGTTGCCATTTAAAAAGCATTTTATAATATCATATGCGTAAGAGGGTACAGTATTTCTAAAACATTTTAATAAACATACTCAAATATTAACAAAATATGACTGCTATTTCTAATACAGTTTGCAGATGATTACTTTAAAATGGACCTATATTGATGGCTGCAGTTATTACCTCTTACGGTAGATCACAAACATAAATCTCCATCTTTCACCTATCAAAAGGTGCATAAGTCTATCATACATGTGCATTTTATTGCCTGGTTTGAAAGCTGCAATCTCTGCCAAGTATCGTAAAATTGTTACAGGCTGAGCTTTATTCCAAGGATGTCAAACTGCACTGTCTTACAGTAAACATGCTTTTTTTTCCTCAGCCACAAAGAAATTGGGTTCTAAATATGCACCAAGCAAAAGAGGGACACAGTGGGGTTTCCGTTCTCAGAGCCTCACTAGGGATTCTCCTGCAAAAGATATAGATCTTGTTACAAAAAGAGTTCTGTCTGCTAGGCTGCTAAAAATCAATGAGCTTCGAAATGAACTGACTGAACTCCACATCAAGCTAGATGAGCTGCAGAAGGAAAACAGGGCACTGAAGAGGCTTCAACACAGGCAGGAGAAAGCCTTGAATAAGTTTGAAGACACAGAAAACGAAATCTCTCAGCTCCTTGCTCGGCACAACAATGAGATTAGAATACTAAGGGAGCGCCTACGAAAATCTCAAGAGAGAGAACGTGCAACTGAGAGACGGCTGAAAGATTCGGAAGATGAACTGTACAGAACAAAAACAGCCTTGCAGAAACTGAAAAAGCTGTCTGCAGATAAGCACCTCGCCGAAAGAGATGACCTGGCAAAGAAACTGGCCTATGCAGAGAGCCGTCTAGAGGACAGCGAAAAAAGAATTAAGGTGAGGTGACTTCCTTTTTGTAAGAAATCATGGTACAGATATTTCTTGCCATAATGAGCTTTATGAATTGTGATTTTTTTTTTTCCACAGTTGTGGAGCACGTAGAAAATAATTCTTTATTTTCTCATGCAGAAGCAGCATCAAGTAACTTATTTCCAAAGTGATTATATAGTTACATGCTTGGTAGTTGTGCATTCAAATTTATGCTTATAATTTAAGTATCTTTTGTCAGAATACATACTGTGGACTTGTGCTTTTAAGTATTTTATATGTTTAATCAAAAGTTAATTATAATATGTTTAATTAAAATTTCAGAAATGCATAATACTATAATATAACTTTATGCATCTAATGTATTTTCTTGGAGGGAAAGCTTTTGCAAAAGTTTTTAGGTATTTATGGGACTGTATACTAAAATTCTAAAAAAAATATATAGTAAATATTTTTCAATTTTGTGAACCGCATTAATGCAGTGTTTGATTGTCCAATATTCTGCACATCTGAGAGCTGAGATGAATGAAACTACAGCAATTTTTTAATACTAAAATGATCTTCAGAATATTTTATGGGTATCCATTTTAAGAATTTTTGCGATATATTTTTATTTTGTTCAGCAAAAATGTTTACATTCTCATAAGCATGTCTAAATATTTCTGCATTGTAAATATGCCTAAAAACTCCTCTTATTCAGAAATAATTGTGTTAACACAATTAGTAGCTGTTTGCAATTCTATTTTTAGCTGAAATTATGCTGATCATTGAAATGGTGTTAAAGTTTGGTGTCTATATTAGTAATTAAACTTAAATTACATTGCAGAGATAATAGAACTGGAAATCCAAAGGCTTAAGCTAGAAACTAAGCTTTCATAAGATAAATCCCAAAATACCAAGATCTAAACTGCTGAATTACCCAAATGACCTCACCCTGCAGTGTCACCATCTGGCATGTGTAATTTTATGACCAGGTATTTCAGCATTTGTAGTACTGGATAATGTTAAAATTAATCATACTCTAAAAAGCAAGGGGTTTTCTTCTTCGTTTTTTCCTTCCCTCATCATCACAGGTTTACTTCTTAAACATCTATTGCAAGAGGAAGATATGTAAGTGAAATAAGTCACAAATTTGTTTCTAGTAGGAAGGGTAAAAAGTATTTCTTGTCTTCCTTTTAATCCTGTACTTTCAGGGAGGTATTTAATTTCTTAATGATCAGTCTCAGATTTGTTTTAGTGATCTGGAGGTCCACTGTGCCAAGAGCCCCACAGAAAGTAGTGTGTGTTCCTGTTATGTCCTCAAATCACCTCTCAATACTCCAGAAGGATGAGCTGCTGCAGCATCTGCAGGTGCTCTGTCTGCCCCCTTGAAGTTAAGATTAAGGGTTTAAATGTATTCAGTGTTCCAGCAATGCTGGAACCAACCTCTGAATCAAAGACACTGTTTTACTCTAGTTTTATATAAGTAATTTGACTACAGAAAAAGGACATTGGTTATTAAAAAATAATACTTTCTTTTACTTGAAGGATCTGGAAAAAAATATTGAATTAACTGGTAGCAGTTTTCAACGAGAGTTACATTCAAAGAAAAAAAAGATGTATGAGGCTCAAGAAGAAAACAGAGTTCTCCAAGAAGAGCTTAATCAACTAAATCAGAAACTCAAGGTAAAGCGTGAAGAAATACAAGTTGCTAATCGTGTTCTGGCATTTTATCTTTAGAAGTATCTGTAATCAAGTTTGAATAGTTTACTGGTGACTGCACTTTCTGATGTGTATTTAATTATTTAGCACATGTGAGTTCTTTTCTCCTTTAAACTGAAATGATCTGTGCTCTGACTCTACAGTGTTTACAGTAGGAATGTCTCTGCGTTAATCATTATTGTTAGCACTAGTTAAGAAAAGCCAGATCAAGTACATAGCCAAACATTGCAATTAAACCACAAGATATCCTAGAAAATTAGGGTTTGAAGGCTTGAATTTAAAATTAAATCTAGAGGTATATACAGTAATTTGGTACTAATGTATTTACAGTAGGTTTGTGTAAAGATTAATTCATGTATTTGTACTATCCATGTGAGTTGCTAATTTTTTTCAAAGGTTTATTTGCATCCTTCTACCCCGTGATTGCCCACATCCTAAATTTAAGCACTGAAAACACTGTTCTACCAAATTATTTTATCGCCAGGAAAAAAGTAAACAAGATTTTAGATGAAGTACTTAGTATCTAGTAGAATTTCTTTGAAACCCCAAATCTCAAATACACTTCTGTAATGGAGATGCATCAGTTTACCACCTTACTAGCCATCAAGCAAGTAGCAGTAGTAACTCAAACTTGTTTAGAGTGTTTTAAGCCTGATTTGTTAGTGGAGAATTTAATAATTTTAAAATATTTTCATTATTATGATTTCTGATAATTCACTGTTCATTCGTGTATTTTATTAAATAAGTGTAATTAAAGGAGAATGACTCCCTGCCTCTGTGATGCAGTGAGCCTTTGCTCTGTGGTACTGACGTGCCCTGTGAGAAATAACATTGCTACCACTGAAATGTTTAACTCTTACGACTCTGAAAATTCAGTTGTGCAATCTATACATACGTTGTCAGTCTTACTGATGTTTATGGAAGCATTGGCATTTAGTTTGTCATNTATATTTTGCTAAAGAGTGGTTTTTTTGTGGGAAAAGTTCTATTTTCTTATAGCATAACCAAAGTTAGGAATGTGATTGTTCTCCTTAAAACATTAGATGTAATAGAAATAGAGTAGTTAGTAGTTACAACATGTATTTTTACTTAACAGCTTTGCTAATGGCTAGTAAATGAATTGTTAGTAACTCATTGCTATACCTACCTCTTGAATTCACAGGAAAAAGAAAGAGAACTTGAAGCAAAAAATATATATGCTAACCGTATGTTGAAGCTATCACCAAGAAAAGACATGGATAATACACAAAGAAAAAGAGGTAACTTCTATAAAGTAATAAAAGGCAGAATAATTAATAGCGACACTTTAAAATCACTCTGCTAGGTTATATCATTAATGCCATTCAGTGTTTGACCCTACCACTGCTTGTTCAAGAACATCTACTTCTTTGCACTTTCAATACAACAGTAGTTATGAAGAAGGGCATATTGTTTGTTTGACTCTTCTGTAAGTGCAGCAGAACAAAAACCCAGAACTTCATCGGTGCTGGTCACTCCTTCCATACTAGCCGTTGCTGGGTGAAGGAGGGGGGAAGATTGTTCAGGAAATTCTCCAGTAGATCATAGGTAATGTCTACATGGCAATAAATTGCAGGGGATTAAAAAATACATAAGTTCACTGCAATTAATATTTTGGTGATGTTTTTATATAATTTTTTACTAATTCACATTTACTGTCTGTCATATGAGCTGCCCTCTGAGAAGAAAGGGGAGGGGAGTACTGGTGTCCCAGAACATCATCTTCTAGAAGTATCAGTGCAGTGATTTCTTCTGGTGTGACAAGGCAGCCTTAAGTTTTATGCTCCCCACATAAATATGTGTGTATACATGTGTTTGGGTCTGTACTTAGACTATTTTCCCTGGATCAGTAGAATCTACTTGTCAGAAGAAGTAGGAATTTATGGGACTCTTTTAAATGGTTAGTGCCAGCATTTCAAACAGTTTGTTTGCTGCTCATTTTATTATGGATACTCTACTATTATTCTGTTGAAGATTTGGAGTTTTTTAAATGTCGTTCCAGAGAGTGTATGTGTGTTAATGATGCAAATGAATGAATTTTAATTTTGAGTTTTCTTCTCTATGTGTAGCTTCTGAGACAAGCAGTAAGATGAGTGAGAGATTTTGTGGGTATTTTTTAACAAATACTCCGTATACTGTAATGACTTTTAAGTAGCTCTGGGTGTTTTTTAAATTATTTTTTCAATAGAATTTTGCCTTTTTTTTTTTTAATTATCTTTTACTGATGCTGGAAACAACTATGTGAAACTTGTCAATATTTCCACTTCCATTATGTCTTTTGTTTGCTGCAAATCATTAAAAATGAGAAACAGGTGTATAGTGGGATATTTTCAAGTAAAAACATGATTTAATTAGTTTGTACTTTCTACAGCCAACAACCAAAATATCAAAAAAGGAGCGCAGCTCACAAAAGGTGTACAGACCAGTGGATACTTCTCACCAGTAGAATTTCTTCCAGAATCAGAACATGTCTGTGGTGACACAGTAAACAAGAAAGAAGTGATTCTTCCTAAAATAGTGAGTTCCTTAAAAATTTGAGACTTGGTCCAGTTTACTCACCTATCAGACTGTTTCATGCAGAGCTTATATTTTAAAAAATGTGTATATATATGCAAATGTAAACATAGAGAAAATATAATTTAGAAAACATTCTGATCATTAAGAGAAACTCTGCCCTTCCAGGAATACTGTACTCCATTTTTGTGACAGTTCATCATATTCTGTCTTACTAGTAAAGATTAGCTCAGTTTCTTACTCTTTCCGCCATTGTCTTTTGTTTAAAGTTTTTAAGACTTCATTTTTATTTTCTACCCTTTTCTTTATTTCTAATGCTTATCTGAGCAATCTGTTATAACAGTGCTGGCTGCTTTGTGACTCTTTTTGTTTTGGTCTTAATTGTGGTTTCTTTTACTTTCCAGATTTATTTCACAATGCATAAATCTAACACTTCCTCTTATTGTCATAGCACTGGTATTTCTTCTATCACTTTTCCAGCTTTGTGAATATGGTTGGAATTTTTTTTCCCATTTCTCTTTTTATTCAAAGTATTATAAGTAATTAGGAGTATTGCTAATACTTCTGTGACCTCAGGCTAACACCAGAGTGATTTGTAAGGCAATACAAAGTGGAATGACGCAAATTCTGTATTCAGAATTGTACAAATTCTGATTACACAAGGCTGGAACTATTTATCAGAAATAATGCTCTGATGATGGTCTTGACTGGCTTCCTGGTAGGACTGAAGTTTTCTCATGGCTGTTTCATTCATATGTTCTCTTACAAAATCTTTTCTATAAAATGGGTGTAGGTTAATGTACGGATTCTTCCAGATTAAACTTAGGTGAGTTACACATTCGGTGCAAGTGCGGCAGCTCATGGAGTTCAACTACTTGTCATCTTACACACCTCTCTACTTCATGTATGGCTATTGCTTTAAGTAACATAAGTAAGATTTAGGGAGCCTGTGCTTTCATAATTTTTCCAAGTCAAGTATATTGATTACTTGGCCACTATATCTTTATTAATCTTTGGGTTGTTTGGTTTGGTTTGTGATGTGTGTTTTTGGGGTTTTTTTTTGTTTGCTTGTTTTGGTTTTTTTGTGTGTTTTTGCATTTGTTTTGTTTTGTTTTTTTTAATTTGGTTTTTGTGTTTGGTTTGTTTTTTTTTGGGGGGGGGTTGTTCTGTTGATTTTTATTACTTTTATATTTCTAAAAAGAAAATAAATAATTATAGTCTTGTACATGAAGGGAAAATACTTGAAGTTGTTTTCACTAATAGTAATTTTCATTGTTCATTGAGTAGTAACTGTTTCTCTTCTCTTAGAGGTGTATCTTAATCTTATTGTACTCTAAAATAAGCACAAGCTACAAAGTTAGCATCCACTTGCTGGATTACACTGACTCCACTGCCACTCTCATTCTGTTAGTGATTTTTACTGCTGACATTTAATATCTTTTCTGCAGGTTCTTTCATTTTAGGTGTGTATGTATTCTCACTAGCTGAATTTTTCAGCCAAGGCTAAACCTGTAGCTGTTTGTTACATAATACTCCATAACTTTTAAGTACCACTGTGAAATTGTCTGAATCTGCAACCTACACAAGTAAAAAGATCAGATTGTGAAAATTGAGGGTAGGATATTGCTCGATAAAAGAATAAGGTTCTGGGGTCTGGCCTTCAATTGAAGTCCTTGAAAAGGACAACTTCTGACTTTTCAAGGGAACTACCCTAACAAAATTTGCAGCTCCAACATCATAAAGCAAGTTTCGTGAAATGTGTAATACCAAATAGAGTTGATTTGTCTATTCATTGTGTTTTATAGTACATCACTATATTAGAAAGGGATAAGATTTTAGGGCCAAACCCCTTGAGTTCACAAAAGTGGTTTGGTTTAGATGACCTGCTTGTTTTTACATTTAGCAGTAAGAATGTGGTTTCAGATTTACATAGAAGTTCATATGATTTGTTTTTTTTGTTTTATTATTTTTCCCCATGAGTTGCAGTTTTGTATTAATTTATTTCAGGAAAAAGAAATTCAAGCCAAAGGATGGAAAGAGCAAGCAGATCTCCTAAACCAAGACCAAAACATAGAAAGGCAAGAGAAACTGAAACATTTTCAGGAAAAACAGGCTTCAGAGGAAAGGATTCAAAAACTTCATGATGGTAAGAAAGTGGGCAGCTGAAGGCTGGAAAATACACCATAGAATACTAATCAAGTTAGGCTGCTAGTTTCTTGTGAGAAGAGCAAAATGATTTTGCAGAGATCACTACAGTGGAAACTGATTTTCAGTTATTTTATGCAAATAGAATCAGAAAGAAATATGGGATATAGACCAATTCATGCCCTGTACTCAGCTGTGATTGTGTGACAGCATAAAATGCTGTCCATGAAAAATGTTGAAGCCTAAGAGATTTTGCTGTACAAAACAAGGATGACGTAGCAGGTAAATGCTGACTTGTTAGATGTTATTGAGGTAGATAGGAGATTTTTACTATTGTCAAACAAATTTGCTTTCCTTAATACGGTCTGTTTTTTCAGCACTTATCTCCATGTCATTTGAAATTGTGGTGTTTCTCTTTGCTTGTGGTTATCTGAATCATTTGATGTGGCTATTTGAGAAATGTCAATTTCTATTGTTACATTTTAATATTTCTTTTTTTATGCACTTGGTTTTCACAACCTCTTAATCTAAAGTCATTAAGATGGACTCTGTCCTGTCATGTTAAAGTACTTTTTTAGTCATTATAGTTTATGAACAGTAACACTTATTCTAGATGACCAGGAATAATTCTAAAAAACTATAGTTGCTTCCAGAGGTAAATTCTGAAAAATTCTACCTCCACTGGCATCAGGATAGAACTTTTATATGCCAAGGATCTGCTCTGTTATGTCTCTTAAGTAAAATGATTTGTTGACCTTAATGGATCTTACATTATAAGCTGATATTTTCCCCACCTTACATACAGAAAGGCAACTCCTTACTTAACATGGCATTTCAATAAGCTATTGAAAAAAAAAATTATCTGAACTGTTGCAGTTACTTCTCTAAGCTTGATCTGAAGTACAATAGATAACATGGCATTTCATGAAAACATCAGTCAGAAATTTGAATAGTGTTGAGGGGACAATGCCGGTGTTCTGAAGCCAACTGTTGGCCAAACACACATCTGCTGTCCTGAAAGGAAAATATTTTGGAGAGAAACATTTGAGAGGTTTCTTTTTTCTTGTACATGTGCTTGCAGGTTCCATCTAGAAGTTTATTACTGTTCTGTACCCTTGGTGTCCCTTTATAGCTGTGCAAACATTTGCTATTTGCACGCTCTCATTGAGTTCTTCACTCGTGTAAAGGTGTTTTCTGTATGCAGCAGGCGTAGTATATTCTAAATCATCTGCTACTCAAAACCATTAATGACTCCTCTGGCTTTGTGACCTGATAGCTTCACAGGAGTAGTTCCCTTTATGGAAAAAAACCAACCAACCAAACATATATTCCAGAATAATCATCATATCAGTGGTGCTGCCAAAGTAAAGTACAATCCAAGTCAGAACTACTGAAATCAGTGATGTTTTTCTCATTTTCATTCAAAGCCAGGAAACAGGAAGGAAATTGGCAGAAATTAAATCCCTCTGAAAATTCTAAAATGATCATAATGTCCTAATCCCTTTTGGAAGATGACAGTAAACTCTTATATCTTAGCAGAGAACCTGGTGTCTGCCTTAGCTGAAGAATTTATATTTGCAGCAGGGAAACCACGTTATGCATAGAAGAGCATATTAAAAAAATCAGTAGCTTTTACTTTCACTATTTTCAAAAGAATCTTTTAAAGACATTTTTAAACTAAAATATTTTAAATAATATTTAAACATTTCCTCCAGAATCAGAAGGGGAAGAATATGACAAAATGAAAAAAGCAAGCAGCTTTTTATTGGATAAAGAAGAGAAAACAAAGATGGAGACAGAAATCCACAAACCTGAGGTAGAGAGAGAAAGCACTGAAGTGTTGGAAGAGCGGCGAAAAAGAGAGTTCCTGCTTGCTAAATTGCAAGAAATTGATAGAGAAAACCAAAATGTAACAAACATGAAACCTACTTCCCAAGCACCACTCATACACACAACAAGAAAATCTGATTCCCTGGAGAAAAAAGAAAAAAACAATCAATTATTTGAGATTCCTGGGAAGATTACTAATGGATTTTTGGTGGATAACAGCCAAGATGATGCCACAAGAGCACAAGGGCAGAAGCAACGAAATCAAAGGACTGTAGATTTAAGTAGTGAGTTAACCTTTGGTAGTTATGTACCTTCTTTTGGGAAGGGATCAGGGAGACCGAGTTGGCTTACTCAAAAAAGTGACAACTTAGAAGAAAATGTTAAGGAAAATTCAGATTTCAATAGTAGGAAAGAAAAGAAGCCCAATTTAATGGAACAGCTCTTTGGAAGCAGTGTCAGTACCATCCTTTCTTCAAAAAATGGTAATACAACACCTTTTGACATAGATTGGGACTCTAGTAATACTCTTCTTGTCAACAAAACCAGTAAAGTCAAAGTAAAAGAAGACAATGAGCTTTTCAGTGAAGGAAGAAACCTAAGCAGACACCGCTTGCAACACACAACAAGCAAGTCAGGAGTTAAGACCCTTGGTTCTTTAGAAGATGACATTGAAGAAGTAATCTTACAATAATCAAATTTTTGTATGTTTCATATGTAAATAGTGAAAAAAATATTTTCATGTAATATTTATTAGATACAGATTTCAAACATTTCAGATATATTGTAAAGCCTTATGAAGGAATGATTTACATAAATGGGTATGTATGTAGAGGAAAGATGCACTTTGATAGAACAGCCTAACCTATATGCAGGAAATCTCTTCTGTGTTGTACTACCCAAATACAGACCTTGGAGATGGGGCAGTGACTCTTTTGGCAGAAAGATAAGGTAGATGTCCTGAGGGACTTAGATAGATGAGATAGGCACTGTCTGGCTACTTTAGTCAAGCAGAGAAGACACTTTTGCCCCAACTTGGTCTCCAGATCATGTCAGTGTTGCTGTGTGGCACCATCTGACTTGTGCAGCTGTGGCTAGGGCTCCCAGGGGTTCAGTGGTACAGAGCTAGCAGGGCTGCCATAGGAATGGAAGGACTTGCCAAGGCTTACACTCATACACTTTTCTCACACTCTTGCACCCTTCATGCTCCCTCCCCCTCTTGCTCCCTGATGCACTCACTCTCTTCCCCCTCATCCTTCTCCCTCTCTCTCTTATGCAGCAGTCCTGGTATTTGGGACAGCCACTAGGTGGGCATCTCTGGCTACCAGCGTAGGAACTGTTGTGGTTTTTTTATCTGGAGGCAGCTCACAGTATCACAGTACACTGCTTTTCATATGGAATACTTCTTTTAGGCCTCAGATACTTTCTTTCTCAGGCATTTACAGAGCCTCTTAATTGTGTCAGGAGAAAGCGGGTGTAACATCAGTGTCAGGGAATGGATAGAAGAGACCTACCTAGCACAAAGGCTCAAGTAGAAAGCACAACTGCAGTATTCTGTATCTCAGAAGATCATCAGAAACACAACTCAGGAACAGCTGCTTTATCTTCTGCATAGGTTTTCTGTAGACCTTACTAGCAAATTTGTCTAACGCTTCTCATATATTCAGGTTCTATTTATTATATAATGCCATTTTTGTAATTTCTAATTTTAATATGTAAAATTCCAATCATTGTTAAGTAATTTTTTAACAAAATGGTTTTATTAAATGACTCGAGTAAAATTTTTGTGGGTATATGATCTTTAGCACAAAGTTCTGATATATATATTTTTTTATGTCATGTTTTTTATACTGAGGGGGAGGGAGGTTTGGTAGCAACAGTTCTAGTGATGTTATTCACTGCATGGTGCCATGTACACTAGTTAAAAAGGTAGGCAATGGACGATTTAGTGGAGGCATTCCAGAAAATAAGCTGAAGGTCATTCCTTACTGGAACAGCATGTTTTGAAATGCCTCTCTGATCTGCTTCTTATGAGCCTGATTCAAAATATATTAAAATGCAGAGAGAATTCTCATGATTTCAAGATGCTTTGAGTCAAGATTTCTCTAAATACAATGGCTCTTCTGAAAAGAAAGGCTGGTGTCTGCATCATGCAATAGCTTTGTTTGCTCCCCCATTCAGAAGGAAAATTAGTTACAGATCCAGACCCAGTGCATGGGACTGTTCTCACAAGGCACCCCGTAGTGGCGAGCAGCTCCTGTTCACCTGCTTGCTTACAGTGCCAATTTTATTTGTTACAATAGTATAGAATTTAGCTGGGTCACTTTGATTGCGTGTGGTCTGAACACTGGGCCAGTTCTGACCAGCAACAGTGAATTTAACTATGGTACTCTTCCACAAGGGCTTCTTTAGGGGAATACTGTGGTGTAAGAGTTAGGAGAAGTCTGGGGGTAAACATGGTGGGTGTTTCTGACAGGATGGTTGTTTGTCCTCAACTTTCTTCTTCGACTTCCGAGTGACTGACTGCTGCCCTTCTAGAAGAAGGTGCTTTGCTCCTGAAGATACTGCTGAGGTGGGTTGTTTATTTTTCTTTCCTGTGGTTCAGGATTCATGTAAGAATGCATGATGTAGCCATTGTAGTTATTAAGGATCATGTAGTGTATGGAGAGGAGTTGTTTTTTTGTTTCTTTGCAAGTCAGCCTGTTAACATCTGGCAAATTGTAACTATCGTGCTGAACTGATGTGCCCTGCTGTTTCAAATACAAACATATCGTTTCTAGGCTGTTTCATATTATCAGCCCCTTACGTTCAGAAATGTTTGCATCCTGTTACCAGACTTGTCCTGAAGCAAATGCTGCAGTGACTTGCACAAAAAAAGGCCTTTTTCTCCTCACTTTTCTCTGTCTCTACAGCCCGTTTCTTGCTGCATTTCCCAGTTTTAGACTTACTTTTGTTTGATAACTATTACAATTAATGTATAAGGCCAGTGCTTCAAGAGCGAATCTTCTGTTTGGGGAGGGAAGCCTTTGAGTCGTCCTAACATCTCTAAGTGGTGTTTCTGTTCTTGAGTAGCAGTCTCATGCTGACTGGAAGCAACATTTGCAAGGTCTTAAAAGAGTCTATAGGGCTCTTTTATACAATGAGCACGTTAAGACCATGGATCAAGAGGACTACTGGGAATCAAATACTGTATCCAGATAGTGTGCGTGTTCCTTTTAGTGGTGGTTATGTTTAATAGCATTTGACTGACTACAGGAGAATCCCTTCTCTGCAGCAAAAGTAGGTCACAAATGCCTTGATGATGATCTGTGTATAACTTCTTGTGGATTCTGTTTGTTAGGTGTTCAGATCATGTGGCTGTTGCATCTGTTGTGTTTTGCTTTCCTTTTGAACCACATAAGGTGATGGGAGAAGTTCTTCCATTAACAAGAAAAAATCATTAATCCCCGATTAACTGTGTTAGTGGAATATTCAGGGAGATGGTTACTGCCCTGGGCAAACTAGTCTTCTAGTTCTGATTTCCAGGAGAACAGTCATCAAACAAAAATAATTTGAGAAGCATCGATGTGGGTGGTCAGGTTTTGGGGCACACCTGACAGAGAAAACAGGAAGTTTTAAGAGCAAAGATTTTTCTCTTTGAGAGCAGAGATGAGCAGTGGAGTGTGGGGATAGTGTACTAGATGATTTGTAGTCCAGGAGAAGAGATGTAAGCTGTATGAGAACTTGGGATGCCCTTCACAACTCTGAAGCCTGAAGAACACTACAGTGGTGAGAAATGCTTAAATATATCAAATATTTTTTCTCAGATCTGTGGCATCTTTGGGCTAGTTAAGGAGTTTAAAAAAAAGAAAAAGTGCCTTTTCAGAACCCTAATAAATCCTGTGTTTCTGGTTTTGCTTTACCTGTTGCACAGGGGCCTAAAGAGGTGAACTGCAAATCTGTAACACTTCCAAAATGGGAATGCTTGGAGGGGATGTGCTTAGGCTACATGGTAGCTTCAGGCTGATTGTTGGTCCTGAGACAGAAGGGCTAATGCAGCTATCCCAGAGCCTTTTTGCACGGTCAGGAGATGTGAAAGAATATCTCATCAGGCATGGTAGAAGCAGGAGTTCAGGGAACCATCTTGGAGCAAATGGCTGCAAGAACGTCAGCAGAGCTTTTGCTGATACCTGTGCTCTAGGGTGTGCTTCAGGTGAGCACGTTTGCTATTTAAGAAAACAGTACTAAATTCTGCATAGCCCTCTAAAGCAGAGACCAGCAAAAATTGACATGGCAGAAGCAAGCACCTTCAGGAGAGTGATGCTGCCAATTGCAGGAGGGAGATTTTGATCCCAGAGTTGCGTGGCTTCCCTAAGCCTGACCTACTCTTGTTCTGAGATGACAACTTTCAGCATAAGAGATGCCCTGGGTGACATCGCTCATTTGAAAAATTCCCTTTTGTTGGATCAAATTTAACATGGTCTCCTGTTTCGCATTATCTCTTTGATTAGCTGCAAAGTTTTGATGTCTGCAGGAGGAGAACAATTGCATCAGTGTGCACTGTCAGATGGGACTTGTGGCTGCTGGGGAGTTGCTAGGATACCTCTCTAAAAGGTACGATTCACTTGATTAACCACCAACCCAGTTTGCATGAGAAATATTTTTCTTATCTTTGTCTTGTGCCAGCATCAGCTCTGCATCAGATGTGCATGTGTGTTTAGAGCAAGCTACAGGTTGATTGTCATGTGTGTATTCTTTTGCCTGTTTTGGATATGCAAGAAACCTCTGTGCTCCGTATCAAAGAATCCAGAGCAATTAGAGTAGCATATCCAGCAATCTGTAAAATGAGCGTTGCTTCCAGAGTGGAGCATCAACCATAACCAAGGGAAGGTCTGACTTTGGATATGCATTTCTGGCTAAGGCTTAACTTGATACCTGTGAAGATGCAAAGAAATTTTTCACCTCATCATGTATTATTTTCCTTCCCTGCTCTGAGCAGGGGGTTGCACCAGCTGACCCGCCAAAGTCCCAATGGAAGCTGTTCTATGATTCTGTCATCCTTGCCATGTCCCACTGCTGCTAATGCTCCCTTCCGGCAGAAATTTTTTGCACAAAGTTGCCTCAGACACCTCCTGTGTCCCCATCTGTTCTTGAATATCACAGCATTGTATTCAGGACACAAACCCTAACTCAACTCTCTCTTCAGAACAGCTGATTTGTGCTTGCTCATCCTTTCAATACCCTTTTTTCTCCATCTTCCTGTTTCCTGAAATGTTTTGTCCAAACTCTGTGTTTAGGACCTTTTGCTATCATTTCTGTGATTCCTCCCTTGTCCCACAACCCTCTTTCTTCTCTTTCCCTCTAACTTGCATAAACTCCTCTTGCTGCTTGCACTGTGCCTTCCCTCTTGCTGGACCATAATTCCTTCATTCTGCCTGAACAGTCTTCTCCTTTTCATCCCCTAAGCACCACAATTATCTTCTGCTTAAGTTCCCTCCATCTCCCCTCCCACAGTTTCTTTCCTCACTCAGGAGGTCCCTACCAGCCATGTTGTGCTGAGTTTCTTTTCATCCGTGGTTGGAAGTAATGTTGCAAGAGGGTAGGAAGGGCCTCCTAGAAATGGGAAGTGATCTTATTTTGAAGCTGATTTCACTCACACCCCACATATGAGCATTAAAATGCATCTACTAAAGTGGTCTGCCCAGTGGCCAGACACCAAGATACTTGTACTCTGTTGGCTCAGACAGGCATCCTCATGGCAACCCAGAGAACAAGGCTTTCCTGCTCTGATGTCCTCCTTACATCTCCTGGTCACTGCTTTGACTGCCGAGGGTGGCTGGCTTTGTAAGTGCCCTTTGTGCCCTTTAAGAGCTGCCCATGATTTTTGTATCTATCCTGTCCCCTCTGTGAGTCCTTAGGATTTCCTCACTGTCCTCACTCTCACCTTCTCTGATCTGCCAAGGGCTCCAGTCTGTTCTTCATCTTCCCACCATTTCCCCTTAATGGCTTAAGTCTTTATTAAACCTGGATATAGGCTACCCTTTCCAACCTGAAAACCTGCATGTTCACTGTGCAAGGATCTTGACCTGTGGTCTGGCTGCCTCTTAAAGCGCATCTGCTGATCCTCCCACTGCTCCCTCATCCCAGACCTTCCCAGTTACTCTCCCTTTACACCAGTCATCTTGTTTCCACTGCTGTTATATACACTGCAATGTACTGGGAGTCTGTGTGATGTGGGCTGTGTGCTGCTGTGTTTTGACGTGGTTCTAATGAGCTGTTAGCTTCACACTTTGCTGTTTAATAATTCTCATGGTAGCAAGGATGGATAACCCAGGTGCTGTAATTCTCTAGAGATCAGTTAATTACTGGTACTCAGCATAAAGAAATTGTGTTTGGATTGGCAAAGGGCACAAACTGAACTTTCATACCTGGCCTTCCTCTTGCTGTAAAGCTAAGTCTGGCTTTGAATTCCCATTTGAGACAAAGCACAAAACTAAACATTTAACTGCCTGTGTGAACCAAGCACCCGAGCCCTGGGGAATGATTCTTGCCTGACCAGCAAGCGCTTGTTTGCCTGATACTGTTTTCCTTGTCTCATAACCTGTCATACAGAGTAACAGCAACAGTACTTGTATTTCAGAGACATTTTTCTGTGTGTGTAGGCATTCTCTAACCAAATCTGAGGTATTCTAACTGAAAAGGAATTCAACCAATCTTCAGTCCTGGAAGGAGCTGCAGTGTGTAATTTATTTTATTGCAGAAATGCATAAATCTAGGATGAAAATTTTCCCAAAACCATGCTAATGTCTTCTAAAAATCATGTGTATCTGAGTTTTGTTGTTGGTTTTGTTGTTTTTTTTCTCCTAGTGATTACATCATATATGCTGGCACCAGGATGTAACTTTTGTAAGCAAAAGATGTCACTTTGCTTTAACTGTTAAATCCCAGTGTCTTCAAGACACTGTACCTGCAATCCAGAGGGAAAAAAAAAAACACAGCAAAAGCATAAGCAACATTTTCAGCATGCACTAGAAATATTTAATTGTAAGCACTGTTAATATTTTGGTGTTCCTCTCAGTTATGAATTACACTCTGAGATTTAGAGTTCCTCCAAAACCTAATAAGTAAATCCTCATTTTATTGAGTGGCAATCACAAAACCTAGGAATAATTGCCCTGACTCTTTGAGCAGCAGAGCATTGCAGTGCCTGTTGAATTCAACACAAGATTAATCTTCCTGGGCAGCAGGCAGTTGTCCTGAAATGATGTATACTCATGTATAAGTGCTGCACATCAGTACGTTGGAGATCAATAGCTCTTGTCCTGATTTGGCCAAACGATGTTCGTCGGCTGCTGCAATCAGCCAGAGTCAACTGGAAGTTTGAAATAAAGTGTGCGTTACTGTGCAAGGTATTTCTTGAAAGAGACTGTGTTGAATTTTCTAAGTGAATTGCAGATTCCCGTTGGCTAAGGCTGAGCCAATACCCCATTTACAGAGCTCTAGTTCCTTGCTGGTGCTTGTTTATTCACAGACTTCATTCCTGAGTAGCTCTTATAATTGTCCTCTGTGTACCTGCTGTTGATTTGTGTTATTCAGCTCAGGATAAAGTTTATCAAATGTATCATGGCCCATTTGCACTTGTGTAGACTCTTCTGCCAGTTTGATGTAGCTTTCTTTTCTGAGTCATGATCTGAGGTCTTGTTCCCAACAACATTTACATATGTTTTTGGACAAGAATGCCTTCCTACCCTAGAGAGTAAATATTTGCAAAAAAACCCCTCTGAACTTTGCACAGACTGCCTTTCCCAAATTCAGAAGGGATATTAAAGACTCTGTATTTGGTAAACTTGCTGATTACTTAAACTATCACTTAGAAATAGGTCACAGATTGTTCAGTGGCTGTATGGGCAGTGGGTACAACAGCTGTCAAGAGCTCCTGTGTGTCCCGTGAGTTTCCTTTAGAGGGCACCATTGACTTCCCTGAAGTCTAGATAAATGTCTGTATTTGCTGTTAATCAGGCTTGTTATCCACATCTGGACATCTGAGGTCCATTTGAGTATTATTTGCTCTAAATATTTGGGATGCTGTGGGCTTCTGCACATTATCTTTATTTGGGACAGGGGAATACTAGAGAGAGTCCAATGGAGAGCTACAAAGCTGATTAAGGGGCTGGAACATCTCTCTTATGAGGAAAGGCTGAGAGCCCTGGGGCTGTTTAGCCTGGAAAAGAGAAGACTTAGAGGGGTTCTTGTTAATGTTTACAAATATCTGAAGGGTGGTGTCAAGTAGAAGGGGCCAGTCTCTTTTCAGCTGTGCCCTGGGATAGGACAAGAGGCAATGGTAGCAAGGTGAAATCCAGGAAGTTCCACCTCAACATCAGGAAAAACTTCTTCATTGTGACAGTGACAGAGCACTGGAACAGGCTGCCCAGAGAAGCTGTGGAGTCTCCTTCTCTGGAGACTTTCAGGACCCACCTGGGTCTGTTCCTGTGTGGCTTATCCTGGGTGATACTGTGTTGGCAGGGGAGTTGGACTCTGATCTCCAGAGGGTCCCTTCCAGCCCTAACTATTCTGTGATCTACTGTACACAAATATTTGGCATAAAATACACTTTGCAATAGACTTCTCAGGCCTTGGTTATGATTTTCTTAATCACTAAGGAAAATGCTGGAAGGAGCATGCACTTCAGGATGCTGAAGTGTGTCTTCTAATAAAGGGGACTTCTAATTTAAGAGGACTAGAAGGCTCAGCTTCAAGCCAGAGAGGCCAGTATAGAAGTAAACCTTCACTTCCACTGGGTGGTCTGATGTGCAGGTTCTCCCATCCTGTGTGACCCGTTGACAGTGGATCGATAGAGATACCCTAGATTCTCTTTCGCTGTAACTTTGTTTTCCAGCAGAAATGATGTTTAAGCAGCCAGGTATATCAGTCCATCTCCCTCGCTCTGACTTTCTATTTTTGTGTGCTGTATGCATACATCCTGGGCAGGGTGTGGCTATGTGATCATCTTGCTTGATAAAGTCATGACAAAAGGGTGCATCTTTAGGAGGTGGATAGGTGACATGAGTTACTTTCTAGAATGAATAAAGTTGCTTTTAGATTTCTTAATCTATTTTCCTGCTCTTTATTTGTAAATAAAGATGCACAGAGATCAGGAAGTATAGAAAGTGCCTACCATAGTCTCCCAGCTTGAGGCAATACGTGGTTCAAGAGAAGTCCACCGTGATGTAAGCAGGATAATTGTGTAAATAAATGTCTGCTCCAAAACAAAGAATGAGCTTAATGTTAGAATTGAACCCTCAAAAGGATGTATCTGATTTGTCCAGATAATTATTGTAATTTCATGGAGATGAAGGGACATTAAAAAAAAAGGTAATTCAGATGCTTACCTTCTCTCTCACTCCTTATTTTGATTCCTTATACTCTCTTCTGTGCAATTGCATCAACATGGTCCTGGTAATGTGGGTTTATATTTTATACTTAGGCATTTAATTAACTCTGGAGCTGCAGCGAGCCCTTTGCAGATGACTGGGGACTGTTCAGTGCATTTGCAGCCCTTAAAATCTTTGATGATGCTCTTAACATGGTCTTCTTCATTGGTCTAAAAGATACCTAAAAGATACATCAGGAGCAGGCCGATTGCATAGGCAAGGTGGGAGGACTGGGTTGAAGGAAGAAGAAAAGCTCAGATGAGGGTGGAAAGGTTTTTGCAAGCAGAGTGAAGCACTCATAGGGCAGCATCAACAGCTGGAAGGCAATGTAGCAGGTGTCCCTAACTATGTAGTCCTATGAATCTCACCAGTCCATCACTTATCTCTTCTTCCATACCTGTCACAGGTGACTTTTATAACACCCAGCAGATTAAACCTCATGGATGGACCTGATATTCAGGAAACTAAAAATAAACTTATCTTGTGTTAGTAGGGCTCACTGTTGTGCCTCAGTCCCCAAAAGCTTTGCAACCTCAATCTTGCAGCATATTGAAAACATTAAATGTCTTCTAGAATGTTATAAAATGTCGTGGGGTTTTTTTGTTTGTTTTTGGTTTTGTTTTGTGTTTTTGTGTTTGTTTGGCTTTTTTTTTTTTTTTCCCTAGTTGAATCAGCAGAACCAGGCTGGAAGAAAACTTAGTTCTACCACACTTCAGGTTTATTTGAGTAGTCCTCTATGGCAGGCATGCTTACATTCCTGAGTTTTAGGATCAGAGAACTGCATTTCATTTCAGGGGTGCTGAGTTTCTGCAAATCCTAAGGGGCTTCCCTGACACTGAGAAATTTTTTTTGGATACAAACAAAACAAACACCAAAAAAATCCACCACCAAACAACAGGGTAGTTTTTTCCTATGGTTGTGGAGAAGGCTTTGAAAGATAGAATCTAGATTCTTCAAAGAAAAAGAATGTACATTTAAGAAAAAAACTACACAATAAAATAATAAAAGTTTCAACTGCATATTTCATCTTGTACTTTTTCTTCTCCAATATCTTCATTTTAATGACAGAAGACAACAATTCATGATTTTAGATATGCTCAGAAAAAACAGTTCTTCAGGTCTTGATTAAGATGACCATGAGTTTCAGGCTGGTTTGTGCAGTTACACTGGATGCTGTACTCTTCTTAATTAAGAGAGGAATTATCCAGTTAAATCCAATTAAATCAATATATATTATTAGTATCTCTGCCTTACAGGATGAGAACAAATATAAAGCATCTGACTCTTCCAGAACTGTTGAGAACGTCTGGCTCCCAGGTACCCTAAAGAAGGCTTAGCCACTCCATAACTGTACCCTCTTGGTCCCATTTCAGATGTGGAGTGCTGTGGTTTAACCATAGATCATATGGGAGCCAGTGGGACTGGTGCCAACCTCCCTGCAACCACGAGATCTTTGTACTTTTGTTTCTTCCTCTTTTAAAAGGTGAGAACAGTAATGTGTCTCAGAGTATTACAAGTATTTGTGATCTTCCCCTTAGCTCAAGGGTCTGAGGCACCTCAGTGTTGAGAGCATTTCAGGGAAGTACAACCCAAATGTGAAGGAAATCAGTTACCTATTGATCTGGTTTCACCTCTTCTGTTTCAAAACCATTTATAAATTATTTCACTTTTAAAACAAGTTCAAGAGCAGTCAGGTGCCTGATATGAAGGGTAAGCAGTGGACAGTAGGTCCTAAAATAATCCTGAGAATCGAGGCCACAAGTCTGGAGCACCTCTGGGTATGATGAGCCTGGCAGGCTTCAGCAATAGGTGGGTAAACCAGGCATACTCTGTGTGATATCTCAGGTTTATCTCACTAGTTTGCTCTTTATAATGATTCCTCATGAGATGAGTGGGCTCTCACCTGTCAAAAAAGCAAAGCTAGCAAAGGAGAAGGTGGCCAAAGACCCACACTAAACCTGAGCCTGGAGTTCTTGCATTGACTCGCTGCTATGGTATAAGACATCTTCCCCTTTCAGTGCAGCTCTCTACTGTGGGCTCAGCTACACCAGTAAAAAGGAAAGTACTTGGGGTACTGGACACCTTGTAAGCTCCAACTTCACCTTTCTACTGCAAAGCAACAAATCTAGTCCTGAAGCAAGGTCACATTTCAGTTGTGAGAAGCTTTCAGCAGCAGAGGAGGTTACTTCTCTTCTTACAAGTATGCTCTTGGCTCTCCTCTTTTTGGAGGCTTGTCTCAAACACAGCAGCACTTCACCTATTTCAGCCTGAGAAAGGTTTTCTCCAGAAGGCATCTGCTCCTCATCTTCCTCTTTTGAAGGCTGGTTACTGTCAATGCTGCCACTCAATGGTCTGCAGTCATTGATGCAAGATTGTGAAATGGTTCCTCTGGCACTATATTCATAATGGGTTCTGGCTGAATTTTAAGCTGGACTTAGTTTTCCAAAACAGAGTCAACTTCCTCCCCAGAAAGTCAGAATTCATCTATATTGTCTTTATTTAAAGGGAGACTCTAGTTAATACAGCAAGAGTTGCATCATTATCAAAGATAATTTACTGCTTATATTCTGAATGTTGTCTCACAACTGCTCTGTTGGTTAGCAGCTCTCAGTGAAGAGACAGCAGTCAGTTGATGAGACTCTTCAGCGTGGAGAAAAATAAAAACATCTGGACTGGAGTGGGGATACCACAGAACTTATAAAACAATGACATCGTGGGTGGTGACTATTAACAGAACTGAGACAATGACATTAAAACAACATATTTATATCAAGTACAAGGAAGTGCACTTTTTTTGTGCAATGCTTAATTAAATTCTAGAATTGTTGTTAAAGGATGTTGGGTGAGCCAGAGGTATAAATGTAGTTATAGCAGGACTAAATACATCCAAGGAGGATTGGTCCACGTGGGTTATCTGAAAGGCCCTCAAAAGCAAACTGTTTGTACGGGGTGCCATAGGGAAGATCATACTACGCAAAGTTCATCCTGTTCCTTGTAGCCTTTCCTGAAGGGTCTGACAGTGATCAGTCATGGCTACTGCTCTCAGTCACTGCTGTCACTGTGGTACTTGGTTTCGGCTCATGTTAGCATTTGTTTGGCTGGGCTCAGTACCAGGGCTTGCTAGTGGTTTTTTTTTGCATGCCCTTAGTGTGGAGCCATCAGTGTGATATTTTTTTATTTTTTTTTTAATAATGTAAAATTATCTTATTTCTAAAACATAAAGTTGACTTCTCATTTTCCTCTACATTACCAGTAACATCTTGTGTACATGGTATATGACTTCTCCCTTTCCCCCTGTTTCCAACAGTATACCCAGTGTTTTCAAACCACTGCCTTTCCCATCAATTCTGAAAGCGATGGTCAAGAGACTTCTGGTGGTGCAGCAACCCCGAAAGATTTAGCTATTGCCTGAATAGTAGTTTGCTCAAAGCAGTAAAGAAAATTGTGATCTTAGAGGTCTTTTCCAACCTTAATGACTCCGTGAAAATGTAGTTTCAGCTCCAAAAAGTTGATAGCTTGATTAGGAGCTGTATTAAAATTTTATGATAGTTACTCAGATGTATCATAATGAAAATTGTCCTCCAGTGTATTGCTAGTAACTGATAGAACCTATAGATAAAACTATATATCCACCATACAGCCACAACCCCTGATATTTTTCAGCTTCACAGGCCTCTCACACCTAACATGAGGACAATGGACTGGTAAGATGAGGGGCAATTTCCCATTGTTTCTGCTGAGGACAGAAATGTTCTTTTTTCAAATAACCAGTGTTAAATCTGGAGCTCATAGAAGCCCCCTGCTCTTACTCAGTGTCCTATCCCTTGCACATTTAAAGGTTGTGCTAGCCCTTAAAGCCATTCACCTTGCACTGAAGCTTCATTATTAGCTCACCGTCTACTATGACTCCTCAACTTCTTTCCTTTTCCCCAGGGCCTATAATCTCAGCTCCCATAAGCACAGATATTCTTTTTCCATGTAACTATTTGGCTTCACTGTAAATGAATTCTGTGTGCTTGTTTGTGCTTGGTTTATTGCATCTGCTGGAGAGAAGACCAGTCCTTTTTTTTATTTAACAATCTTCCTGGTTTTGCTTTATGTTCAGACTTTATCAGCAGTATTATATTTCCTTCCAGTTCACTGATAAAAGTTAAATAATGTGAAGAGACAACACACTAAAATTGTTCTTCCTCAGTGAGGATTCCCTAGGTATGCTCATGTTCGAGATCAGTCAGTTAACTGGTTTTATCGTCTACTGTTTTAGTGATGATTCAGCAGAAATTTAATCTATGATAATTGAAACTGCCTATCTGTACATATATTTAATATATTGGATTGGCATTTATGCATTTATCAACCAAATCTGTGACATGATCAAAAAGGTATTGAGTTGCTTTGGATAAAATCTAGTTTTCTTGTTTTGTTACTGGTATTGATTGCATGTCTCTCCTTCCATTTGTTTAATAATGAAATCCCATGTCTGCTCTTTTGTTACAATTACCCAGACTGATACTAGATTGACAGAAGAATGATTAATTCTGTAATCCTTTTAATGCCTTTTACATTTTTATACATAGTTGTTTTTTTTTTTATTTCCTGCTTCTTGTTTTAAATGCACATAAAATGTGTTTCGAAAGAGAGTTGCCATTGGCATAAACCAGCATATGGCCGCCTTTTCAGTGTGGGACAGGATGAGACTACCAAAGTGTTTTAATGTGATCAGACATCAAAATGTAAGACAAGTCTCCAAAAGAGATGGAGTGATACGTGTTCGTATACTGAGTCCCTCTATTTCCAGGGAACATCCTTTAGAGATGAATTAATTCCCTTTGCTTCTCTTCATCTTGTGGGTACGGTCATTGCTGCTGTGCTTGTAAACTGATGCTTCTCCACCCTGACGTACTCTTCTTTCTTCATTAATTTCAGGTGACTGAAGCTCTTGTCTCTGTTCTCGGCATCCTTTGTTGCTATTTATGGAGTAGAAGGTCAGTTTGCTCTACTGAGACTGACTTTGTTAATCCTGGCAAGACCCCATTTGTTCATCTGAGAGAATGGTTGGGATCTCATTGCTTTTCTTATCAACCCATAGTGAGGTTTTCCTTTCACGTATAAATGTCTCAGGCACCTGATAAGACTGGAGCTAGAGATGGGTAGGAAACAGTTTCCCTTTGCTGCAAAATTATTTCAGATTTCAAAAGCTCTCCTATCATCCTCCAAAACAAAGCTAATACTTTTCCAGGTATTTTATGTTCACACACAGGTTGAGAGAGCTGGAGGTGGTTCAGTGTATGGCACTTTTTCAGACTCTGCAACCCTCACCCAGGATGGGAATTTGGTCAGTCCTCTGCAATGCCCACATGACAGCTCTGTGGAGAGGGAGCAGGAAACAGGGACAGATTAAGAAACCTAAATTTAGGTATCTGGCAATAGGTTATAGCAGCACATCACGTGTCTGAGCTTCTTCAGTTGATGGATATCAATGGAGCTAGTTCAACTCACTCTGAAGTAGGCACCAACTCAATGGAACTGTGTTGATCAGGTGCTTGACGCAGCCACTTACATGTTGATTTTGAAATTACATTATGTTGCCTGCCTGGCCACCCAGCTTCACAAGGGTGCACATCTCTCATACCTCCTGTGTCATATCAACTATCCCCTTGTAACCCTTGCATTAAATAAACAGCCTTGCATAAAAAAAAAACGTGGCATTGGGCTAGGATTTGACCTCAGTCCATTACCTCCCAAGTCAAATAAAGAAAGAGGTTTCTTTCTTCTTTCTCTGGTTGGTAGTGATGTCATTTATACAGCATTGAACAGCAGAGGAGATTTGTTAGAGAGTGGCAGAAGAAGGACCAGAGCAGCGCTGAGACTTTTGCTTCCTTTCAGTCACTTACGTGGTTTTGTGTCATGGGGTTGATGAGCTGGGCTTACTTATATTTAGCCACCTGCCTGGACTGCAGCTCTCCCTCTGGGGGAACTGCTGAGCCACCTCCCTTCCTGACTGTCACCTCTGCAGCTGGCCCAGAAGCTGGGAGGTCTGAACTCTCCCTCAGAGCCATCCCATCAGGCAAGCAGGCAGCACTTACCTCTCCAAGGGAAGAGTGTGTTGTGTACAGGCAGTGGAGGATGAATGAGGGGAGGCTGCTGCAACAGGCAGGCTGGCATGCTGCCAAGGGGCTAAGGAAGGCTCCCTTTGAAAGATGGTCTTGAACTGCTCAACCCCCATGGTGTGTGCAGCTCCACAGCTGGCATCTTTGCAGAGACCAGAATGTTTGAAGCTTCTCTCTGTTTTCTGCCTCCACTTTGCTACTTAAGATGGAGTTCTGGAGATAAGCCTATACTTCCAAAATCCCACTTTATGTATTACCATCCATAGAACTGTTTGTGTTTTTGTTCTGGTTTAATTCCACTATGAAATGAACAAAGCCAATTCTCCTGACATCAGTTCTTAACCAAGCAAGTGTTTTTTCACAGGCAAGGAGAGAATGCGAACCCTTTTCTTGGACTTATGGGGTGTTAAAGTGATCTCAGGTTTTCTCTGTGATAATATCCTAACTTAACTGTTTTGCTTCTCTGTTAATTAAACTATTATTTCTTCATGATTAATCAAGTTTAGCATGATTCTTCCTTCCCCCTTGAAACTACTCTACTTTTGAAGTTCCTGAATCCAAAATGGTCTTGACGCTGTAGGATTTGGTTTTGTTTTTTTTTTTTCCCCCTTCCTTGCTGTCTGGGATGACAAGCTTTGGATAAAAATGTCTAGGAAGTAAACAAATCAAATACATTGTTATTATAACTCCACCTACCCCAGTGAAAGTCCCGCTGGTGTTACTACTTGGCTACAGTTCTCTGTTAACCATCAGGACAGATTCATTTTGCTGGTTTTGAGGGTTGAATAAGTTAATCATCTTCCTCCATCTATGCCCCAGCAAATCTGAGGTTTTTATTTGCAAAAATACTTCTGAGGTCTCAGCTCAGAAAACTGCTTCATTTCTGATTCTATTAACAGGGAATGTTTACAGAATTCCACATCTTTCCTGAGGTCCTTTATTCAGGTTCTTCTTTAATATTGGAGCTTGGAAGATTGTGTGTGTTCCAGATCAGAGTGTACTCCAGTGTTCGGAGTAATTGTCAGCCTTTGGAACGGAGAAAATTAGGAGCTGTTGGTCAGTGTTTCTAACAGAAGTGTGAGCATCTTTTCGTGCACATAGAGTGCTTGTTAAAATGGCTCCAGGGGGATATTCACTTTTGGGTTGTGGGTGGCCAACAGCAAGGTACTATGGTTATGGCAACTATTTTCTGCACACCTTTTTCTTTTTTTCCCCTCTCATTTAAGAAGTATGCTATCTATATATAGCCTAAGGGCATAGCCTCTGCACTGAAATGAGTTGAAATTTTTTCCCACTGTTTTGTTCTTCTCTGACCCCATTCCATCTATGCTTTGTCCTACGGGCAGTTACTTTCTGAAATGTGCTCTGCTGGTGGAGACAGTCCATAAGGACAAGGACAAACCAGCACCCCTGGGAAAAGCCAGAGCCATATACTTGGGTCAGGCACAAATACCTGGAAGCTGATTTAGCAGCTGCAACACCCAAATGAGACAACTTCATTGCAGAACAAATACTTCTTCCTAAAGAGAGATACCTTTCTGTTCTCCATCAGCTTCCAGATCTCTTCCTTCCTGCTTCTCTTTTTTATTTCTCAAAAACCCTGAAGTGATTTTCAGGCTGTCCTGCTCACCCACTTCTCTTTTTGGGATGTTCCAGTGGAGCTCCACTCTCACTTCTTTTCTGTCTGTGTGTAGCTGCTGGCCGATGCCATATACAGCAAATATCACTATACTGGTGATAGAGCTGATTTAACTTATGGACTTCTCTTCTCTTGTTCAGTCCAGGCCTTTCTTGCTGACACGTCTTGAATAATTATCAGCTCCCAGAGTGACTAACGCAGATCTCAGCCAATCCTTCTCCCAAACTCCTTTTTTTAGTGGAGGAAGATTGTTCTGGCCACCCCATGCTTCCAGCAGTCAGGGCCCTAGAACTGGGTGTCAAATGTGACTGCCCTTTCTTATTGAGGCTGTTACTTACAACAAGATATCTCAGTTCTTTCTTAACACTTATGAAAAGTTGTGTGCAAGGAACTGGCAATGGATGGACCAGGCATGGCTGGGTGGCACTTGTTGCTCTGCAGGACTGGGGAGGCTGGGGGAGGCTGGGCAGAGGAGCACCAGGGGAATAATGCTGCTGTGAGTAATGGGAGTTCCTCAGCCTGAGGATTTCCTCTGGGGTCAGCTGAATGAGGATGACTGCTCAGACAGCACTGACTGTGAACAGATGTGAGGACAGTCTGAACACTTACTGGACAACTCAACTGACTCATCAGATATCACTGCCTTGGTTTTGGAGAGCTGAAAATTCAGATCCAAGCTCTTAAGCCAATCAATGCCATTAATGACCTCAGATCTGCAACAGTTAAGGGAGTAATGGCCTTTCTGTTCTGGCTTTGTGCATCATGCAATGAGGTCTTGATCCATGACTACAACTCCTAAGCAATAAAGCAGTACAAATAATAATAATAATGAGTTTGGTTTCATTACATATCTTGCAGTGTATAAAATCCCCTGTGAGCAGTTACTGCCTGTGAGAATATTTAATGTCTTGCTGCAATTTGAAAATGTAGTGCAAATGACAGTGTAATAAACCGAAGAACTTCATCAACTTCTAATTGAAATTAATGAGAACTGAACTACTGCATTGTGCATAAAAGAAGAGACTTCTTCCCCAGCCTTAAAAGTGGTTGGCTCCAGGGGTGGTGTAGCTCAGTTTGAATTATCTTCCTGTTCTACCTCAAACACTGTTATTATTGCAGAAAACTAGTCTTATTTCAGACAGCCAGCAAATATCACATGCATTAAAAAGTGGGACTTTTTTCTCAATTCCTGCAAAAGCGTTTTCCCTATATATGTATCAGATCTCTAAGAAATGATGGCCATCTGCATTCTGGGAGACTAGGAGCTGAAACTACATTCCTTACCTACAATACCATTTTCTACAATACTACTTCAGAAACTTATACATACACCAAATCTTAACAAAAAAAGACTCCCTTATTTCAAGGTCACTTTATGCCTCTGCTACAAAGGTATGAAGGTTAGGAACGGCATCAGGCAAAAGTGCAGTGCGCTGAGGCATGCCAGCGTGCTTGTCCAAAGGGCTGTGGAAGCCCTTTTGCCATCCCCTGGCAGCAGAAATGAATAACAGAAATGGTTGCTACTGGTCATTGCATTTAATTACCGTGCCATAACATACGGTATTACTGTGCTATAATACACGACTCCGAATGCTAACATTTTGCACAGCTCGGATTTCACGGACCCCTAGCAATTGCAGTGGGGCACAGCTCAAGACACTCCGTTTCAGGCGACTGAAGTTTTCCTGGTTCAAAGTTACATATAATATTTACTTTTCTAATAGCATTTTACTATAAAACCCACTAAAACAAGAATATACTTTTAATTTTTTTTTTTCTTTACTCACTTGCACACCTTTAAGAATGTCTAACTTGCAGTAAGCTTTAGCTCAGCCATTTAGATCATTCCACATTACTATACTGCAGCTGTTTACATTACATCTTGCGGGTCACTTGTGAAGGGAAGAGTTGTGATGTATTGCACTTGCTGACAGCAGGCACAAATCAGGAGACTTGTACTTGGAAGCATATCATTAAATTTCAACAAGCAAGTTTACTGGAGAAGTCATTCGTCCTATGAGATCACTAAAGCTGCCATTGTCCATAAACTATTTAAAAGACCCAAATAAAGGGCTATTTAAAGTCTTCAGCTGATAAGGCTTAATGCTGTGTTCTGTTATTTCTTTGTTTCTTAGTCTCCTACTAATGGTCACTTTTTTCTCAGTGCCAGAAAAATTTCCGCGCATGGACACCTACTTTCAGGATTGTTGGAGATATAGGATATTTAAATACTAGCTCCATCAATATCCTGCAGAGAGACCTGAAGGTCTCTATGTTTTATGATAGCTGCAATATAAATGACAAAGACATGTCACACAAGCCTCTAAGAAGCTGAGTTCAAGCGAGTGTTAGTCTTTCCCTCCGATAATGTTGTCTTATTTTTTTTCATAGCAATTATGTACACTGTTTCTAAAAATAATTGGGTTTTATCTGCCATCAGCCAGCACCCAGGGTCTAATTCAAAGACCATGAAGTTAATGGAGATTATTCTAAGCAAAGATAAAAAAGATTCTCTAGAAGTAGAACTTGTGACATTTCAGTCTATTATGCTTTTTCTAAATGTGAAGAAATAAAAACTACAACTTCTGTTTTCTGGCAATGTGATTAGTCTTCACCTTCCAGAGACTGAGAAAGCAGTGCCCTGAGTCCACATGATCTTCTCAAAAATGTTTACCATCTTGGAACTAGAAACACTGTTTCAAAAACCCATCTTTCATAATGGAATTTACTGCTTCTTGCTGGAGAAAGATGCTTTCTGCAGCCGTATTATGCATTAACAAGGCATGAATCAATTTACATTTTAATCATAGGGAGCCAATATCATCCGTTGGTGAGAGTGCTTTTACTTTACCTGAATCACAGTCATTGGACTGATCCCAGCAGATTTGACTTTATGGTGACATTTGCTTTTACCATGACATCCCTTGAGTGCTCAGCCTCCATAAAAATAAATAAATGCTTTTGAACCTCTGCTAAATTCATTACCAATGAATCTTCTTTCACTATATGAAAGTCTAAATAAAAAAGACAGGTTTATTTTAAGCTCTTAACAGACTGTTGTAGTTAATCGTGTATATCAGGCAAGAGGCTTGGTTGCTAAGAAAATCTTTGGCATGTTTCCATGGGATTTGTGTATTATTGACAGAAAAAGTACCAAATTATAGGAAATGCATCTGTTAATTTGAATAGTGGGAAAAAAAAAAAAAAGAACCATTTTCTGCTCAAATTTTGAGTTAATGCAAGCCTAGGCCAAAAAGAATGTGCTTCCCTCAATACACAGAGTAGATATTTGGCTTTAAAAACCTGATTAAGATTTAAAGAAATTAAATCCCCATTTCTTTGTGGATAGAACATATGGACTTCTGATTGACAGTGGTTGCCCTTACACTGCTGCATAGCAGTTCCTAGGATGAGCTCAAAACTAAAATACATTATTTGCTGAAACACCCTGTGTGCTTGTTACTTCCAGAAAAAAATCTCAGCTGCATTTACATTTCATGTTCTCCAGTGTGCAGTTGTCTTGCACGTGACCAGGCAGCACTTTCCCCATAGTTTTTCCAGCTGTCCCAATTGCTGTAGTCCAGAAGAAGGGGAGAAAAGATGGCCTGGGATGGGGAGAGAAGACAGAGTGGGACCTCTTTAAAAATCCCTGATACTGCTTGCCTCAGGAACAGACACAGTGGAAGGCATCTAGGCCTTTAGCTGAATTAAGCCTGCCTAGAGGAACAGATGCCTAATTCTGGACTATAGCCTGGCGCTCAGAATGCTGCCAGGGAAGTTTTGCGAGGTACAAGGTGGAAGCAGCCAGTGGCAGAGACAGCCAGCATCTTGGCATGGATGGACAGCCCTGCAGAGGCCAAGCTTTAAAGACTGTCTCACCATAAAAAACAAACTTAGTCCACTTTGAACCTGTGTTTTTGGTTTTGGTTTGTTTGTTATTTTTCTATTTAAATATAGACTGGAGTCACCTGGTAATCAAGAACCAAGCAGAAGGATTAGATCTGTATTTAGCTATGCTCCATAATTTGTACATGAGCCCATAACTCACCATTTTGGAGAAGGAATGAGTCCCAGAGGTCTACAGGCCAAATAAAACAGTGGCTGAATTGTGGGGGGATGTGTTATTTATCGGGATAGCAGAGTTTAGTAACATAGTGTGGTAGCCAAGGAGGCTATTCAGAGAATTAAGCTTTCAGGCACATGGAGGCCATTGATTACAGTGCAAGGTTCAAACAAATCCCGTGGAAAGTGAATTATTCTGTGAGATGATAATTTTATTTTGATTTCTTTAATTCATGTTGGGTTTAGGTATTACTTTTTATGCCTGGACAACAAAAATTAACCCTAGAGCTGAAGCCTACAACCATCTATGGCACATGTGTTGCTCAGTAATTGCCTCCTACAGTGTTTATTTTCCTGGTGAAAGGAATCTTGATTTTTGGTTCTCTCTCATTTAAATTTTTCTTTCTTATTTCAGTTTAAACACAGGAGGATTTTGTAGGCTGAGGAATATGTTCCTGCCTCTGATTACCGTTGAGCAAATTAAGCAGCAAAACATAACTGGGCAATGAGGGAATCCTACTGTAGGGAAGAAAATTGAGAATATAATATGTTGTAATTCAGTAATAGCACTGAAGAGGATTATTCATTTGCTGTGGGACATAAGAAGTCAGGTTTTTTTTCTGGTTTCTTTCTGCTATAATTTTACCCACTCTTGACTTTGGGCAAGTCCTCCTAACTTCTTGTCCCTCAGTCTTCCCTTTTTGCAAAACAACAAACTGAACTGCCTTTCTGGAATGTTGGAGGAATGGACACAGTGCTTTATAAATATGTAACAAGCTCTGTTTTTTATGCTAGGAGGCATAATGGACTAACATATAGAATATATAAAATATTTTCCAGTGCTCTTGGTACCTTTTCCAGCGGTCTCAGTATTTTTTCAAGACATGACAATAAAAGAATACATTTAAGAGTTATTATGACATATCTCATGGAGTGTCAGAGTTTTGTATCAAATATTTGATTCGAGGTTCTCTGTGTCTGCTTTATAAGCAGCACTGAGGCAGGACACATTTTCTTAGCCTGCATATCCCTGGAAAGAGATCAGATATACATTTTTTAAAGCAACTTCATTTACTTATAAGAAGAATATCTATCTAAAACACTTCATGTATAAAATGTTTCATGCATGCATAACATATGCACAGAGCATATGTTTTATTTTTACTTTAGTACAATATTTCAAATTTAAACAAATTAGCCCAAGGCATAAATGCATTTTAATACACGCCAGACTGCAGAGAAGCATTACTAACGAAAAGGGCAATAATGTACCTGACCATATTTTATTTATTCCCCATTAAGGACACAGTATACCTGCCTTTTTTATTTAGAATTTCATATAGTGAAAGAAAATTCACTGATAATGATCATATCTTGTTATTCCTCACAGGTTTTTCTTATATTTTTTTTTAAGAGCTGCTTGATTTGAAGGCACTGTTCAAGCTTTGTTATTCAGGGCTCTACCCCTTAAACTTACTTGGTTTCCATGCTCCATAATCGAGGAACGTGGACACCAGGGTCTCTGAACTACTTCTAAGATAGCTCTTAAAGATAACTAGGAAAGTCAAGTCAGAAGGCTTAAATGTACTTTTGGGAGTGAACTTCTTTAATCCTGTGAAATTATATTTAATAAGTATATTGAACACGTACTCCAGTAAACCCTCTTTCTCCCATGGAAGGCTTAGCTTACATTTGCATTGCTAGTTATATAAAATTTCATTATGATTCTCCTTTAACTTAAGTCAGAAGTGTCCTCCTGAAAATCCTCTCACTGAGGGAAATTCAGTAGTTAATACTAGTGCATGTTATTGAATACTTAGCTATTGCAAACGTTTGTATGAGTAATTTGAATAGAAATAATGAACAGACTGGGTTGTTTTTTTTTTCAGTACAGCAAAATGGACATTGCTAGGAGAACATTAAGGATGCAGGTTTAATGGTGATATGAAGCAATACCTTTATGTACCCTAACAACATCTATTTGCATGTTCCTTCTTCTGTCCACAAGGACTCCTCTGTCACCAGCAGGGCTGCCTAACAGGGCTCTCATGCCTTAAATCTTCTATTTGTCTGACCCGCTCATATGAACCCTCCTCAGTTTGTCTTAAGTGTGGTTTCATGGGATGGCTTGGGCAGAATTAATTTAGGTTTTTGCCAACTTGACTGCTGCTGTCAGGAATGGCTTGTAAGCATCTCAGCTGGGAGGCTGAGGAGGACAGAAACCTCTGGTGCAAAGAGAGAGAGAAAGGAAGAGAAGAGGAGCTGTGTCTGTATTGCTGTATTGAGGGGGCATGCAAAGGGGAATGATGGTGGGAGAAGTTAGTTAGGGAGTGAAACCTTTCCAGTTGGTTCAGCTGGAATTGGAGAAAAATGTGCCCATGGCAAAGTAATTCAGAAAGGGATCCAAAGGATGAACGCAGAGAGACTTTCTTTCAGGCGCTTATCCATATTTGTCACATTCAGTGCAGCACCAGGTAGCATTAACATACAGGAGATGAGGAGTACAGCACGTGTGACTGTAATCCCACCCTTTCTCCGGTTCCCATGCCTCCTGCAGAGATGTGCACACCCACCGCTCACCCTCTGCAGTCAGACTCCCACACCTTTCACTCAAAGAACATCTCTCTCTCTGTTTCTCACCTGAGAAGGCTGTAGGACTCACCTTTTACTCACCTTTCTTCTGCCAGTGAAAAACCTAAACCAAGCACTGGTTCCAGATCTCCAGTTCTGTAAGGAACCCAGTCTTATCAGCCTGACTTCGGTATGTAAAACAGTGCCTGTCAGGCACACCCCCAGCTCAGGGACAAACACTGCCTCTTCTCTGGACAGACTTACAGCTGGGCAGACACCAAACTGCTCAGCCTTGTTTGAAGTAGGGCTGCTTTCAAAATAAACAGGAGTGTGTCTTAGGGCATATAAGGAACTGAAAAGCATAACAGGATTGAAGCACTCCCAGGATTAGACAAGACAGATTCAGAACCTAAATTCTGTATGAAACTTGTTTTAATCATGTATTAATTTCCTTTTTTTTCTTTTTTTTGGGGGTTTTGTTTGTTTGGGTTTTTTTGAGCTCTGGTTCTGAAAGTCTTGTCTGGCATCACATAAAGATGCTGTGACAAAGCAAAGAAGTGAAGCTCTATGTCCAGCTCTCAGACTACTTACTACCTAATTTGTGTTTCAGAACAACTTCAAGTCCTCTTTTTTTTCTTGAGAGATGCATCAGTGCAGCAAAATAAACTTTTCATATGGACTCCCACAGACCTATTCTTGATTTACAGCTTTTCTAGAAGCTGAGTCAAGCTAATATCACATATCAAGGGAACAAATTTTAAGTGCTCTGTTGAAGCACTTTTCTATTTTGAATTTTATGTGAAAATGAACAGAGTCTATTTCTACTTACTCCAGTGCAGATGAGAAGATAGTCTACAGCAATTGTGGTAGATCAAAAGCAGCCTGTGTTTTAAACAGTAATTTCTCAACATTGTAGGCACTTTCTCATTGTAGGCATTTCTCTTTGTTTTATTAAAAAATAAATTTTTTAAATATTGGTTTAAAACTTAAATGAACTATAAAACCTATAAGATGAAGTATCCAAAATTAGGCACTTGACAATTACATTTATTACTGCACACTGACTGAACAAGATACTGCATTAGATACAGAAGGACAACTGACATCAAACAGGCACTCCACATAAAGTGCAACAACACGTATTAGGGAGGAAAGGCATTTGGGGGGCATTTGATTAATGTATTTTTAATTGGACTTTCCTGCCTCATTGGTTTTATTCTCTCAATTTAGCTCAAGCTGCTCAAATAGCCAAGGCACCTACTATAATTAACAAAATACGCTGTTTGCAAATTACCAGATTTGTCAGACTGTGTACAAACAAATAGTATATTATGCAAATGTTGTTGAACTCCTACAGAAATATAAACAGGCCAAGAAAGTTCAATATTCACTAAAAAAATACAACCCAAACCACTCTCCTCTTTGAAACCTATTTGGGACACTTGATCTTCCTATGTGATGTACTCTAGGTGGCCCTGCTCTAGCAGGGGGGGTTGGACTAGATGATCTTTCGAGGTCCCTTCCAACCCCTAGGATTCTGTGATTCTGTGATTCTGTGATTCTGTGATTCTGTGATCTTTGTGGTTTATTTTCAACTGTAATTTTAACTTTAGTTCTTTATTTCATTAAAAATCTGTAGGATCTGCCATTCCATTCAAGCTGGAATTTGAGTGTACTAAGTTATGTGCCCCAGAGGATGCTCTCTGGTCATACAGAGAATGCGTACGACCATATTTGTATCGCAAAATTCAAACAACAAAACTGGAACCCATCTATTGAATGAAGATCATCTACAGCAATGCAAGCAAACAGAAGATGTTAGCTTCTATTGCTGTTTATAACTTTGTAAAGATTCTAGGGTTTTTAAGAATCCCATGGTATGTTCTATAAATCTAGTGTGTAATTCAAAAAGAGTTTTTAAAGAGCATGATTGCTAATGAAACAGATTTAACATTTAACAGCTTTGAAAACCATATAGGTCATTTGGATATGATACTGACATTCTCAGAAAATGTGATTGAAATCTGGATAATAAAGCACATGGACAGAAATTCCACAGTATAAGCTGAGTGAACATTTTGTTATGTATTTGGAAGAAAAAGAGCAGACTGAAAAATATACATCTTGTGTGTTGGTTTGGCTGGTCATGTAGTTGCAAAAGACTGAAAAATCAGTATTATACTTAATATCTTTTTAGAGGTTTTGTGCTTTAAATACTTTCCAGATACTGTATTAAAAACCAAAAAGAACTCTCCTTCCTCAGTAAACCCTTTTTAATTTGTACATTGGTACAAATTGATTTGGGAGAATCACTTACTGAACCTCATCTACATGTACACCGTATGTGGGGATCTCCTACCAAGTTGATGTTTTTTTCCAAATTCAGGTTAGAAAAATACCCGGCTTTTCCTTTAAAACAAACATGAAAGGTTAGAGGCACATTCCACAAGTCACCTGTATATTTTATAAGTCCAGAGAGAAAGATGTTACTTTTTTCATCCCACAAATAAGGGAAACATTATTTGGGAGGAATCAAATACTGGGTTTATTACATAGTTACTACTCTGTACCCATCCTTCACTACTCTTTTCTGCAGAAAAGCATCAAATTACTACTTGCTTTTTCTTTATAGAGCCTTTCCATTTTACTTTAAAAATTCAGTCAAATAGGTTCCAATGCTTGAATAATTCTTTAATACAGTTTCTCACATTAATCATTCACAAATTGTTTGAAAGACACTATGGGGGTTCTTGTGCCTTCTTTACCCCACAGTTACACAAAGATAATAGTACCTAAGACGATACCATTTTCTCATTGGGAAGGACAATTTTTGAACTGATACTCAGTTTGTGATGCTGATGTTTCTGGGGAATACATCAGCGACTTGCAGACTCACCAGGCACTGGATGCTCATTATTGCCCAAAAGCAAAAGGTTCTGTAACATTTATGTTTAGCTAAAGAATTAATTGTATAGGGGAGGGAATTTCAATCAAATCTTCCTAACTGCCTTGCTGAGGAAAATAGTAGTAAAGCAAAATAAATCTCCATTAGGAGGTGACAACTGGAGTATGCTCCACCACCACTGTTTCTGTGCTGATTATGTAAAACAGCTGTCAGTCAGGAAATTCCTTTGGGAAAACTGCTCTTCCTACTTTACAAATTAATTACATTAAATGTGGTGAATTACATTAAGGAATGGGAGCATGGAGGAATGGTTCTAGAAACTTTACTTCCATGCTACTAAAAAGTTTCAGTCAACTCTCTTCATGAAATATAACTGAACTTCCCATACTAATTTATTCTCCATCTGGGATGAGTATGGAAAAGACCTGAACCCTTTATTTCAAATGCATGCAATGTTGCATTATTTTTAAGAAAAAACTCTCCCCTCGTTCCGTCTTATGATGTATGAAATGATACATACCTCTGCATTATTGCCTGGAATATGCTTTCAGTACACATACCAGCACCGATGATTCTGGTATTTACCTGTAGACCCTCTTCAGACTCACCACCTTTCTATTTCATAGCCTCCAGTCATCTAAGATACACTTTCCTTAATGGGCCAACATCCTTTAAGCTGAACGTAGGACAACAAATTGATGATAAAACTACTTACAAAATATTTTAAAATCTAAATGATGGTGCATGGCCTGTTACTGCTACATTTAGCTATCTTCTTCAGAAAAAAAAAACAACCAGCCAAACTTGTCCTTAGTGTTCTCTGTCTCCTTTTGTTTCAGATCTCGTGTTGAGGGAAGATGGTAGAGGCTAGTTTCACTCATGTCCACAAAATTTCACTTTTATCAGTAAACACTCCCATTAATTTACTTACTGCTTTGCCTTGTGGTACACGTAGTTCAATACACTGAAAAACTCTAATCATGTATTCTTTTAAGTTAGCCATTGCTTTTCTAATCCCTGAGTGGATGGAGGCTGGATCCAAAGACGACATTGAAATGTATGTCACTGTAAATATTTAATATTTGTCAATATCCCTATAGCACAGAGGCTGAATTAACTCAGTCAAGTTTGAGGCCAAAATGAATGGAATTTCATAATGTTCATCACAATATGTATGTTATATTTTGCCATTTTACCAATCAGTCATTCCAAGCTATGGATGTCCTAATGTTAAGACATTAATCTTATGTTATGAACCATTCTTCTGAAGTTAATAAATACCCAGGAGAAAGGAATGGAATTAAATATTTCACATATCCTCATTTGGAACTGTTCATATGAAATCAGACTATACCTGCTAAAAGAGTTTTAAAAGTGTTCTAACACTAACAGTTTTCTTGACAGCCCTGAGCAAGTTCTATAAATATTGCCTTGAGAGAGATCTCCAGTTTCTCCACACATATGTCCTACCCTGCAAGTGCAGTATCATGACTGGGTTCAGTGTAATTATGCTATGTTCCTAAAAATCAGAAACACTGGAGAGAGTGGATGAAAATCCCTCTCCATTGACCTCAGTGACATAGGATTTCACCCAGAGTGCAAGAAAGATGCTTTTTTACTATATGGTCTAGGCATCTGCAATATATCTGAGGAAAGGCAATACTCTAACCATAGAGCTAATTTATGTCATCAGAAATATTTAAAGAAAATTGCTGGTTTGGTTAGTGAATTGTAATAACTATATCCAGCTACTAAAATTGCTTATGATGCACTAAAACCTAACTCACAAAGCATGTGTGATGAGAGATCAATCATTTCCTGGTATTTAACTGAGATGTAGCCAATTAGAACAATAAACAGGATCACATAGATTTTCAGATTATATCAGTAATTCTTTCATGATAGACAGCTTTGATTATAACCAAGTTTTATTTCACTGAATTCCATCTAAATCTTCTCTTGGTTTCTCAATTCAAAACTCCCTTAATGCATTTCTAAAAATGTTCTAATGTACCTGATTCTGCTGCTGAACTCACTTGAGCCCTTAAAAAGAATTTGCAGATTATTAGCTTCTGTAACACATTATCTTTGCCCTTCATTTCATATGGTGTGTGCTTGTGGTACAACATATATTAACTTCAGTATTGCAAGTTCTTTTGGTCTGAAGGATCATAGAGAGCTCCAGGGAACACAGACAGCCACTTCAAACTATTTTAACAAGTATTGTCTTTTTATCTCTACTAGAGAGAAAGAAAGCTTAAGCAACTTCAGCGCCAGATAGTCTGATCACTATTCACACTTAAAAGGATTTGTGGTCTCTAATTATGTCTAAAATTCCAGTTATCAGGCAGGATTTTATTCCATTTTAGCTCTCTGAAAGGAAGTGGTTTAGTCTAAGCCAGTTTCTAGATTTCACCTTCTCAGCGAAGACAGATGGGCTCCTCCAGAACGCGTTTCATCCTGTCTGTCCCAGAAACTTGTGCTGCATTCCTCCAAAAAGAGTTCACCACTGATGAGGCTGCTAAGGGTAAAAGAGACAACCCCATGGAGAGTGAGCAGATGAAAGCACATTATAGAAAAGCTATTTCTATGGAAGCAAAATCAAGAAATCGAGAAAGGGAGACTTAGCATTGCAACAATGCTGCTCAAGCTCAAGCTTCCAACTGTGTGTTGACTGGCTACAATCAGACTTCAGAGCCACGTCTTTGCAACTCTGATCCACCACCTCTTTTCACAGCTGCTGCCCAATAGGAGAGATTCCCCCAAGCAATCAAGCATTGCCTGATTTTTTGTCCCACAGGTGTACTTTCCTCCAGACTGTCCTGAAGCACATGTTCAACACACTTGAAGAGCAAGCCACACTGCTGCCTGCCTTAGTCTCTTTGTTAGTCTGTTTTTGCACCTTGTTGTGTGACCTTCAAACATCATTAGCATTAGGTTTTTGTTGCAAGTCAAATCTGAATTCTATGGCATATGTAGGATGCACCAGGTCACTGGTGATACCAAATTTATTCCTACATTTAGACACGGACAGTTAAATAGTTTATCCTTCTTTTATTAGATGTCATATGCATATCAGTATGATTTAGACATGTATGATTTCTCAGTCAAAGCGTTGTGACATACCAATTCATGGATTTTTTACTTATTCTATTACCTTTATAGATTACACATGAAATCTTATTTAAAAAAAAAAAATCAACATAGTATGATTCATTCTATTGTCAGTAAACCCCTGTTAGCTGGTATTAATTATATTCCCCTCTTAATTCTTGATGAATCAAGTCCTGTATCAGTCATTCCATTAATTTTCCCAGGATTGATATCAAACTGTCACAATGAAAATTAACTGGGTCATCCTGTTTGGCTTTAGTGTAGAAAATAGTCACAGCCTTCTAAAGTTGTTATAACTAGATTATGCTCATTCTCTTCAATTAAAAAAAAATAAAATCATGAGCTATGTAATTTCTTGCTTTAAGTCAGAATCGCTTCAAAGCAATCTTACAAAGCAGAGCTGTGCAGTATTAAAGTATCACATTAACTCACAGTTTTCTTGCGGCCAAGGGAAGCATTCAGGAAGGATTTCTCCACACTTAGACTGACAAGGACTTGGCTGTAGCTTCCCTTCACAGCCTTTGTAAAACATAATCATTTGTGGCTGTTTGTGTGGCTGTTAAGGCAATCTCATGAAGCACTGAGACTTCTCTCCTCAGTCTAATGAGAGAAGGGCCAGTCCCTACAGGCGCGTTTCCAAACTGCAGGCTGGACGCTGCCACAGATGTGTTTGGCTGCTAAGCAGAAATCAGAAGTTAACTCAGACTCCTGGTCTCACACAGGCAATGCTTACAATATGATAGAATTGTAGAATCATTTAGGCTGGAAAAGAACCTTAAGATCATCAAGTACAACCGTTAACCCAGCACAGACAAGTCCACTGCTAAATTATTTCACTAAGCATCACATCTACGTGTCTTCTAAATACCACCAGGGATAGTGACTCCACCATTTCCTTGGGCAGACTGTTCCAGGGCTTTACAACCTTTTTGGTGGAGAAATTTTGCCTAATATCCAAACTAATCCTCCCCTGATGCAACTTGAAACTGTTACCTCTTGTCCTATTGCTTGTTATTTGAGAGAAGAACCTGACCTTCACCTCACTACAGCCTCCTTTCAGATAGTTGTAGAGGGCAATAAGGTCTCCCCTGAGTCCCCTTTCATTCAGACTGAACAGCCCCAGTTCCCTCAGCTGCTCCTCATAAGACTTGTTCTCTAGACTTCTCACCAGCTTTGTTGCCCTTCTTAAAACACACTCCAGCACCTCAGTGCCCTTCTTGGAGTGAGAGACCCAAAACTGAACACAGTATTTGAGGTGCAGCCTCACCAGTGCCAAGAACAGGGGGACGATCACTTCCTTAGTCCTGCTAGCCACACTGTTTCTGATACAAGCCAGGACACTGGTGGCTTTCTTGGCCACCTGGGCACACTGCTGGCTCACATTCAGACATCTATCAACCAGAACTTCCAGGTCTTTTTCTGCTGGCCAGCTTTCCAGCTTTCTCCTCTCCAGACTGAAGAGTCCTTTAATTTTGCAGTATCTCTAACCTCTGGAAAGGGAAGAATGGAAGGTTTTAAGCCTGTCACCCGTTTTGCCCCACTTCTGATGCCAGAAGGCCATTGTTTCCTCTCTTTCTAAATGTGATGGAAACATAGATTGCACCGATGCCACTGGAGGGGAGTGGGAGGCAGGGGTTGATAAAGAGGTTTGACTTTGCCTATGGTTGTGGGACAGTCCTGTTGTTGATAGGTCTCTTGCTAAATCCCAAGCTCTGTGCCTAAGCCCCACAAATAGCTGTCCCCACAGGACTGCTGTTCTCACAGGCTTTGTGACAAGACAGTTCATTAAACCCATAATGTTGACATGTGTATGAGTTAGAGGCTCAGTGCATTTTTTCCCCATCCACCCTGTGACTGCTGGGACTAGGAGCTACTCATGATGGTACTGGTGTAAAGAAGTTTCTTCAAGGGTGACACGGAGTGCTAGTGAGACTCCTCAGCAATAGATCATCTTTTGAGAGTCCCACTGGTTGAAGATGGATGTGCCTCTTTGTCTTCACAGTTTTTTAAACTGCTAGTGCTTAACACTGTCTATCGTGTGCTTAGTAATATATATTTGGCCAATTTTCTGCTTGCCAGTCTGGAAAATCACCATAGAGTCATCTTTCAGTATTGAGCTTTGTATACAGCTAATATTAAGAGAAAACACAGGACTGTTAACAAAGACAAAGAGCATGAGCTGACAATATTTCCTTCGAGCTTTATTCAGCTGAAATGGCCTGTCAAGTGGAGCACATTATTCCCAAAAGCTTTGTGAAAATGAGTGGGTGAACATCCTCTATCATTCTGTAATACTTGTTAAATATCAACAGTGCTGCTGGGGGGGACATACAGCATTGAGGATGTGCCTGGAGGACTGACACTCCTGCGCAAAGGGCAATACAACACTTGTCATTTTTTAGTTAGTTCTTTGTAAAATAAAAAAGAGAAGTTTAAGTGAGTGAAAAACTGGACAGAGCCTGGCCCAGGTTTACAGTTGAAATGTATACACGTGGAAAAGAGAGGAGAATCCTCTTCAAGCAAAAATAATCTGCCTGTGTTTGTCAATGGATCTGTACTACATCATCTACAAAAGCAAACATCTTACAAATATGTCTCTAGTTTTTCTAATTAATGAGTCTCTAGAAAGTTGCTTCAGTCATCAGTGAACCAAAGTGCTGTGTTTCTACTCCTGCCTTGTCTTCAGGAATCCTGTAAGACAAGAAGTCAGGAGTACAAAACAGTGATGAGGGAGTGGCCAGTGGCTGGAACTTGAAGGAAAATAATGAATAAAAGTTATTATTATTTAAAATGTAGGTACAGTGCTGGAAAAAGGTGCTGCTGCCAAGAACAGAGGGAAGATGTTTTACTGTCTTCCTGCCTGGCATGATTCGTTGTGTTGTAGATTTTTTCCTTTTTTTGCATGTCCTAGTGACAAGAGAACATACACTTAATAGAGCCTTTTCATTTAGTATATCTTGAGCTGTAACCTCATGTTTTGAAAACAGCAGAGAATAATCCCTTGCTAGGCAATCTAATATAAAATGATGAGCAAACAGTTCAAGAATAAATTAAAGTCCCACTGAACCCAAATTGCTGCTTAAGCTGAACAAGCTATAAAATATAATTATGTTTTTGGAGTTCATCTTGTCTTTCTGAATAATTCTAAATATTTATTTCACAAATCTGTTCATAGATTGGTTGTTTTGTTGAGGTTTGTTTCTGTGTTGTGGGGTTTTTTGAACTTTCCTAACTCAATTAATGCAATATAATATGAGAGTATACAGAGTGCCATAACACTAGAGATACAAGTTCACATTTCTTTTGTTAATGTGGCTCTAGAAAGAACACCCTAATATGTTATGGACTACTAGGGCATCATTGTTTTGCAATGAAATTCTGGTTGTCAGAATCAGGTGACATCAAGGATTTGCAGCTAATTGCAAATCAGTAGAAAAGTGGAAGATAATAGTGGAAGAAGTAGCTCATTAGAGGGAGAAGTTTAAGTCACAGGTTTCACATGCTGGGGTTCTATTTTTTAATTAATCTTTCTCTTCCCAGTAAAGCAGGTATTTGCTGTAAAATAATACTATATATTCTTTTCTTTAGGAAGAAAAGTATTAATGGTGGGAGTCAAAAGATGCAGAGGAGTCATTAGGAAATGCTAACAAGGTGGATTGGTGGTCTTTATTCATAACATGACAGAATAATTCTTGTTACTTGAAAAGAGAAATTCATTTTTCCTACTGACAATGCCCAAGTCCCTAAAAATCACAGACCCTAGCTGTACAATCTGATCCATATCAACAGAGTGTTATATGCATGACAAATGCTCCTGAAATCCATGCTGCTGACAGGGGTCCATTACACTGATCACCTTAGAGAACCTGCCCACTAAGCTTCATTTCTGGTTGACTAGCTTAGGCATGGAAGAGGGACATGATTATATCTGCAGTCAGCCCAAAAACATTAGCAGCCCTGATGCTGTTAGTTCAAAAATAAATTATTTGTAAACAAAAGTAGAGTCTCTGTGATCCGATCACTAATGTCAAGAGAACACAGTAAGCATAGCTGCAATTTTATAGCAGGCAATAGCACTCTACAGCTCACTAGCTGAATTATATTCCTTTTAATGTCAAACCAAATGTGCTGCTAGAGAACATTCAACACAGTAACACAGAGCACTGCATTAATGCTTTGTTTTGCAAAGGCTTATAGAGAAGGCAGAATCAGAGTCTTCTTCAAAGCAGCCAGAAATAGAGGCAAGAGGCACAAATTGCTACAAAGAAATTTTGACTGGATTAAAAAAAACCCAACACACACACACACAAAGCAACAAAAAAACCCCAACAACAACAAGGGGAAAAAAAAAAAAAAGAAAAAGAAAATCATAAGAGAGTGGCCAAGCACTGGACCAGTTTGCCCAGAGCAGCTGTGGAATCTCAGTCCATGAAGATATTCTAAATTTAACTGGACAAAACCCCAACCTAACCTAACTTTGAATTTAGGTCTATTAGAGACTTTGCTGGAGGATTGTGTAGGGGGTTGAACCTGATAGTCTAACTGCCTGATAGGATTGCTTTCTGGATTGAGCTACTCCCAAACCCATATCTGGGTTTTTATCTTGCAGAGAGTAAGTTAGAGTGGCCAAATGCAGAGCCAGGGGTAAGCTGACAATTAAATGATCATATCCATGCAGGCACTTCCCCTTCATGCCAGAGTTGCTTAGTTTCTTGAAAACTTTCAATGGGACAACCACGGAGTCTAGTGTTAAAGCTCACTCCCTGGCCCTGTGATTTTACCAAAGTGGAGGTACCCAGCATGTCTACAAAGCACTGACAGCAGAGAATGAGAGAGGTTTGGTTTTTTCCCAGATGTTGGTCTGGGTACCAGCAGATTAAGCAGTTTCTTTTTGTTTCTATAAACTTTCACAATTGTGACATCTACTTTATATTTGGAATTAATAATTTACCTCTTTCTTTTGATTTAATTCTGATATCAAAGTAACTGGCTAAGGCATTGATCCCACAACTCTCTTATTTAGCAAGACATTCATTTAGATTGGCTAGGAGGCATGAATCATTGAACTGGGATTTTAGCAACTGTCCAGCTCTCCTAGCACAGCTAAAGGAAAAAGAAGTGTATCCCCATGGTAGCTGCAAGAGCTGCTTTGAGAGTTGGTATCAGAAACATCAGGAAAGGAATTCATGTGTTCCAGTGACAGCCAGGAAAGCTGTCTAGATTGTAGCAAGGTAGTAGACACTGGTCCTGAATGTCCATGGGCAGTTTGTGTCCATGCCTGTGTCTGCAGGCATCCTCCCAGATGACCTTCAGACCTTCTGGGTGCAGAGAATCCACATTGTCCAAAATGAAACCTCCTCAAGCACAGACTTCTCATGTACACACTGTACAGTACTTGACTCGGATCTCCATGGGGACAGCACAGGGACCCTGTGGGTCTAAACTGCAATAATAATTCTGTGTGTGTGGGTGTGTGCATGTGTTGGGATGAGGTTTCAGTTCAAAGTGAACGTAAGGATTGTGCTGGATGGAGTCCACCAGAGTTCTGTTCCTACAGCATGATGGTGAAAGTGTGTATTGCTTACTCTGGGGCCTGGCACTAGACCAGTGGAATTTAAGGGTGTCTTAAGCTTTCTGGGCTAGTGCTGGAGGAATATGAAGGCCCAAGGAAGCAAAATCTGGCAACCAGAAGCCACCTCTGTCTGCAGGGAACAATCCCTGGGACAAATAATCACCGGAACTGCACCAGAGAAAGGTGGTCCATTCAAAAGAGTCCAGGGACAGCTTTGCACATGGTACTGACACTTCCTGACACATCCTGGAATCATATTTGCCTCTTTCATAATCACATCATCTAGGTACCACATAGTTCTCCTGTGGTCATCTGGTGCCAACCTCTGTAAAGCAGAGATTCCTATTCTTCGTTCCTAAGTCTACTAATGCATTTGACATTGATGGATGTCATTCTAACTCTTCTCCAATACTCATTTATACCCTCTGATTCTATTTTATACTCTCAATATTCAAATCCTTTTCTATGTTAATATTGTCTCTCAATTTTGCATCATCACCATATTTCATTAGCACACGCACATTTTCCCATGACAATATATACACTACATGAAAATATTAAATCAGAGATCAAGACAAACCAAAACTGCTCCTGGAGGAATTTTGCTACATACATCCCTCTAGTATTATGACTCTGTTCTCAGCACAAACTCCTGTCATCTGTGTTCTGACTATCCTCTTTTCAGTTGTTGTGTATATCCCCTTCTTCATAAACTGATGATTCTCTGTGTAGAACACAAAGTGAGTAAGCAGCACCAAAGCTGATTAAAGCTATTGCATTTCAAGGGAAAGATAACAGTGAGAAAATATTTTTGTCTTAAAAAAATGTGTTGTTACTGTATAATCTACTTTTGGTGAGCACAAAACAGATTTTGTTCCATTTATTCCAGACATACTGGCAAGAAAAGCAAGCAAGCTCAGCTTTGCTACATAAGACTCCCATTCTTCTTTTCTGGTTCTCTTTTTGTTTATACAGCTAAAATTAAAATCTACAATTTTAATTGCCTTTACAAGATCTAATTAATCTTAACTTCCAGCAATTCTTAATTTAGCTTTACACTTTTTACCCTCTAAGGAACTGTTCAGTCCCTTTTTCACTAAGGGTGTCTACTTATTTCTAATATCCTTTTCAGGTGGTTAACTGTCCAGCTTGATTATGAACTTTTCATACCAGTTTCTGGATAAAAAATCCATACTATTTTTCCCATTTTTGACTTCAGTAAAATCCAGTTCAAGCATTTCCTTCCCTAAGCGCTTCAGTTCAGTCTGCTAAACAATATAGTTTCCCCAGTTTATCAGAGTTTTCCCATTTAAAATCCTCACTGTAGGTACAGATCACTTTTGCCAATCCCTCCATCTCATCACCATTCTTCACCAGACAATATGCTCCATGGTGAATTCTCTTAGTCTAAAAGATTAGGAGCTCTGTTAGTTTCGGCTATGGTTTACATGTCCAGATGAGTGAGTTTGAATGAAGTTGTTTTACCTGAGGCATCTCCCTTGCATTTGTTCGCAGAGAAAATGAATGCAGTGCCCCTGTCTTTCCTGTCTCACCTGCACATATAAACATTTGCATGCTTTAAAACATAAGGTCCTATGGAGGGAGTCATGTAAATGTCTGTGTCTGAGATAGTTACTGCAGGTTCCTCTTACAGTCACTGAAGAGAAGCAGATATTTTAAGGTTGCAAATCAGAAATTAATAATTCTAGTCCTTCAAGTGACTAACTTTGGATAAGGAAGCTATACAGTTATGTCAGATGTAGGCATCTACAAGGCAGGCAGCTACTGTTAAAGATGAACCTAACTCCTGCTGTGCTTCTACCAACTGTTTCTGAAACAAACTACTGCACCCTTTTCAGTGCTAATGAGGTTGTGGATTCTCTCTGTTACCTATTACCACTGGTGATACTGGGTTACTGGGACCTTTGATATGATACAGTGTGGCATGTTCTTACTGAAGACATTTTTCAAGATAGTTATGTCACTTCGATTTTAGCTCACTGATAATTAATAGTAGTGAGGTTCACTTGCTAGATAATAATTAGTATTATCCTTCAATAGTCTTGTATGTATTAAATACGAAAGACAATGTTTGCTCAAAATGAAGTGCTGGTCTGAATATCTGCCTTAAATTATCTATTGGCTTTTGTACAGAATACGATAGTTTCTGGAGACCTTTCATTAGGTAGTGCACACAAGCTGGTGTATGTTCATACAGAGTTAGCTACTAAAGATAATTGCTCAATTGTGACACTGCAAAAATGATGTGCTACTAAACAAACATGTATTTGTCTAAAACCCTACGATTCACTTAAATTTGCGTGGCCATAAAAAAATCACACAATTACTTTCTTCACACTGAGTCATCCTGATTAACCTTGCTTTCCCATATTCTTAGTTAACTAGTCAAGAAAAGAGTAGAAATTTAATGCATCTTCCTTCAAGCCAAAAATGGCTTTTCCTCTGATTGTCCATACAAAAATTTACGACTGAAAATATTATTCTAATGGAAAATAATGCAATTAGGTATTTGCTTTTATTTGTTTATTTAATTGTTATGTCCAACATACCTTTTCTGTAAATGTATGTCCTGGTTTATTATATTCATCCAATATGTAAGGTAATATAAGGTTTTTAAAGAAAATTTTACTGTAAGGCTAAGGAGAGCAGAGAAAACCGTGCTGCCTATTATATAATAATGAAATAACTCCACATCTAGACCACTTTATGATACCATTATATCTTCAGGCTGACATATAAAAGAACAATAATACTGATATTAAGCAGTCTAAAAATATCTAGCACTAGTGACATTTTGACATAAGAAAGCTTAAGGTGATACAGAGATACTCAGTGCCAAAAGACTACCCAATTTCCACAAGCTCAGCTGAGGTGATAGACTGGTGAAGTGGAGGTGAATTTTCCCCTACAAGGTGGCGTGTAGTGTTGGAATTGTACCACTGACATTTCAAGAATAGAAGTTTCTGTAGCAGTAAGGTTGATTTTGGACTATTGAGCTGTACAGTCATGGCATTTTCCAGGTAATCACAAATCTTATCAACTTAAGCTGTCCTTGTGAATATTTCAGCAGCTTTCATGACAGTATTTAGGTTTGTAATATTTGCAGAGGTTATTTATTTTAAAATGTTTGCTGATTTTTTCCTTTCCATCAAAATTCTGTTTAGGGTTTTCCACAATATTACAAGCTCAGCTATTTCCTGGTTTTCACTTGTAATATGTAACTCTTCACATCTTTTCACCTTACTGATCAGACAGCAAATTTTTAAAACTGTTAGGTAGTAAACTATGGGTATCAAGTACTATTTGTGGAAATACAGACTTTCTTCTTATAAACACACAGCTACATGAATAAGGAATAATCTAATGATTGTGATGAGTATCTAAAACCCATTGCATAAAAAAGACAACTGGGGTATGAGCATAGTTGAACAAGGCAGTTCTTCAGAACATGAAAGATATATGCCCTTTACTGCAGCTTTTCATGTAAAATTGACACAAATTTGAATATTTCATGGGATGGAGGTGGTCAAAACAGATTATATATTATATTTGGTTATGTCTAAAGGGTTTAGGCTGTATTACCTGGTATTAACAAACAAAACCCAGAAGCTATTTAAAACATGTGCAGCAATTATTTTACAGACGATACATTTGTCAGTATCTCATCTTTGAACATTAGAAGCTAGGGAACTTAACAATCAGATGCATTAAATTCAGCTGTCAAATGATACAGTGACTCACAGGAACTTAGTATGATTTTAGGAAGGAAAAAACCCAAGTAATTCCAGTTCAGTACTTGTGTGAGAAAAGCAGAGTCCTCCTCATTGTGACTATCATCTCAAGAATTAGTCTGATGTACTTTACAAGGCTCCTGGTTAGGAACACAGGAGGTTAAGATGATTTCTTTCTTCCTCTTTCTTTGGTTTTCCTTTGGCTTATAATATAGCAGAAATAGCCTGGGGCTCTGAGCACCTTGTAAATTACCTCGAAACATAACTACACCAGACTTGGTGTGTTCAGTTCATGCTGTACTACCAGGTAGCTGTATGCATACTACCCTATTCTTTTGTCTGCTTTTCAAAGAGCAGCTAACGCAAATAGGTGCTGGACAAGTGGAAAGAGGTAGCATCCCAGAGTCTTCATTGAGGAAATATTCCCAACCCACCTCTTTCAACTCTCCCATGCTGGATCTAGCAACTTCATGTTTGCAGATTGCAACCTAGGCTCTCTTAGATATTGGATGTAAATATATCCTAGGACATACTTGGCTCATGCTACTTCTAATTTATCTTACTATGCTAGTTCAGGAGAGTTCTACCAAAGTAGATTCATGGGAATTTACCCCAGCTGTTTGAGGATAGAAAATAATAATGGAGTTTGTAATTAGACAAATGCTAGTTTCATTACTTCTGACCTTCATATTGTGGTTCAAGATAAGAGAACAACTTCTCCGTACTCCTAGATGAAGAACCATTTATATCAAGGCTCAGCAAGGAGCCTTGTACAAACCTGATATATCTACTTAGAGCCACAACAGAGAAGATCAATTTGTCAACATCAGTAAATCCTGATGAATGCCAAGACACACAAGCCTCCTAAATCAAATAAGTGCCTCAAACAGGTTTTGTCTAATAATTGCTTGCTGAAAGCTGAATGTGAGTTAGGACATAATTAATTGTATTCTCCCTCCTCATAGCATAGCATAGCCTTAGAGTTCAGGCTGTGAAAGTTTAGGATGTCAAGCAGGAAAAGGAAATTAACCTGCAGAAGACACAGGAATGGAATTCTCACCTTCTCCAGAAGGTAAGGTCATGTGGGAATTGATTTATTTGTTTTCTTGACTGACCTTTCCAAGCTCTAAAACCTCTCCAGAAAGTGAGGACCTCTGCACTGCCTCTGTTACCTCTGTCCCATTTAACCCAAATACTGTAAAATTTCTGTATATACTTGGCAGTTTGTTTTAGGTACTATAACCATAACAAGGTATCTATCTAGAGATTAAAAGGTTAACACACTGTTTTTGGCTTGTTCAACAAAGTTAAGCACTATTTTGGCTTGTGAAATAAATGAAGCCATACCTGCCAGGAAACAAATGTGGTTTATGTGGATATATGTGACAAATGTGACTGTGGATATATGTAATGTTAGGCAAGTCATTTACACTTTTCTCTGGACCCTTTTTAAAAAATGGAAATACTGGTGCTAGTCCAACTGCAATGGATTTATAGAAGATATATGTATTAAAGTTTATGATTATGCTGTAATAGTGGAGCTACTTAAGTGTCTTCCAACTAGAATGTGGCACAAATATTCCTCCCACATTTAACCAAGATACAGAGCATGCAGATGAACCTGCAGGACCTGTGGCATCCAGCAGGTTGCAGAAATAAGTGACAAAGAAAGAGACATATTTATCTAATTTCCTCATGTTTCCTTGAGATGCAGATAATATGACACAAGAAAATGCTGGGGTCTGCACCTGATGTGTTTGGTCTAAGGTCTAGGTCTAAGGGGCTGCCCTGACCCTAAAATGTGACAGTTTTGCCACTGGGATAAAAGTATCGTACACATATATTCATAGGGGGAGGATTAAGAAAGTTTTCTTTCTTTTATATCAGTTTTTCCTGTGCTGAGGAAAATAGGATCCTGAGAAACTTCATTTCCCTTAATTTGCCAGAAGACAGCTTTACCTGAAAAACAAGCTTTCAAGTTAGAAGGCAGACTGGCTCAAATTTTCACCTATCAGTAATCTCCTATAAAGATTATAAAATTTAAAAAGGGAACGAGATGTGTTCTATGATGATCCTTTCACTTCTCAGCATTTTTCATAGCTGTTGTGTCAAAAAGTACTGCTGCCTTGAGACCGCAGTCCTTGTGCAAAGTGTGTAGGTGACTAAGATTGTTGATGTTTTTCAAAACCTACTGGTAAAAATCCCCAAATCTCAGAAGAACTAAATCCCAGGCATCAAGGCAATGATAACTAAGATGCAGTTCACATCACCTTGCTGTCTAAAATGGAAGGCTTCTTCTTGTAAAATTGTTAGTCTCATCCTTGTAAGAGATCATTTCAGGAGAGAAAAAAAAATGGACAGAAGAGGTAGAGAGATAATACAGTCTAACCTTAATGGATGTTGAATTTCCACTGAGTTGTGCCAGCATACTGCTCATGCCAGAAAAATCACAGAAGCTGATGTACAACATACATCTAGCTCGTGGAACATACAACATACAACATACAGTGTCTAGCTCGTGGAAGAAAATTTAGGGAAAGAGTAACCTGCTTCTTTTCCTGTGCATAAGAAAACTCCATGGAACGTGGATCCTGTAGCCACATGAAAAGTCACTCAAAATTCATATGCCATCAACTGCCACTGTCAACAATAAAGCAAGGCTACTACTGACATTTCTGCAGCCAGGGCCTGTGCTGTGGGACACTGACATCCAGTTATAGTGGATTTAGTGAAACTTCCAGTGTGTCTGTCCCCTCTGAATGGTGAAGTCCCCCAAAAGTCTTGGAGCTCAACATTAGTGTCTTCAGCCTGTCTCATGATCCCTTTTCTGGGTTCAGTCAGCTGTAGGCAAAAATGAACACTCCTTAGGTTGAGTCAAACCTTGTGGACACAGATGAAGATAACAACTGCTCTTTGTTCAAGTTCATGGTAAGGAACAGTGCTACGGGCCTCATACCAAAACACAGCCACTTGTTACCACTCTAAACAAATGTGCGCCCTGTGAGATCCCACTCAGGAATTTGAACCATCTGGGTGGAGGGCTTAGGTGGGGTTTCTGTGCTCTGTGTGGGTGGGTGGGGCAGAGAGAAAGAAAAAGGGAGAAAGAAAGAGAAAGGCATGGGGAGAAAGCAGGAAAAGAACAGATGATATGTTTACCTTTTTTTATATATATATTCAAGCAGATGTAAGCTTGCTTCGGTTGTGCTCTGAGCAGACACAACTTCTTGTGCCCACACATCATCACAGGCTTAGTAGCTCAGGCTTACTAACCATGGCTACACTGTTTATGGTTTGAAGCTGACTCATGCCCACCCAGAGTAAAGGCTCACAACTGCGCAGTTAAAACCAGAAGAGGACAGAAAAACAATTCCATGCACCGGCAGAATAAGCAAGCTATGTCTCCTCATAAAAGTATATAGATCTTAGACTTGCAGCAGGGTATCACAGGTCACAGAATGTTAGGTATTGGAAAGGACCTCAAAAGATCATCTAGTTCAATCCCCCTGCCAAAGCAGGACCACCTAGATCAGGTCAGACAGGTTACTGTCTTTAAAAGTCTGAATTAATATATTAGCACTGAGCAGTGGCAATTCATCCTGCAGTTCTTGTGCTCCAATCCAGTAATTTAGCACTGGGCTACACATACTTTCTGGCAAAACTTCTGGTTTTGATTTTGAAACTAGAAGACCCTCTTCAGTTACCTGCTTCATAAGTGATCTAATCCTTATTGATATTACAAGCTTTGCTGTCTTCAGCTTTCAGCTGTGAGATCATCTCATTTCTCAGTTCTATGTCATCTTGTCCATATTTTGTGACATTGGCTGAATTCAGATAATATGCATCAAAGCAAATACTAATATGCACATAGAGAAAAGTAAAGAGATCAATGATTTCAGGACCCAGACGTGGATATGCGATGCCCAAGTCCAAAATGACAATCTGAAGAGCTCTGTTCATTACGAACATAGCACTGCACATGTCTCGGCTTTCTTCTGGAGGTGGAGTATCTCAGCACCTCTCTCACACCTGCACCAGCTGAGGTAGAACCATAGTATTTCTCTATCTTCCACAAAAGAAAGAAGGAATATAGTCAGGAAGCCCAGCTGGCCTTAAAGAAACATCTGGAACCTGAGCTCTGCTTTGACAATTTCTGTATTTCATAAGAAACAGACAGTGAGGAAGATTTATGAACAGTTCTTGGAGCAAAACCTTAAAAAATAGATCTCCCCCCTTCTGGGTAAAGGCCCTAAAGCTGAGAAGCTGATCACATCCTCTTTTCCACTGGGTAGAACTCCAAGACTTTTTTTATTCCTCTGGTTCTGATAATTTGTTGGCCGTTGCAGCTCCAGCAGGCTGCAGAAGTCCAGAAATCCTAGCCAAAAGACCACTAATTTCAACTTTGTAGATCTGCTCCTATTCTTAAAAAGGCCTGAGGAGAGGAGAGATCCCTCTTACAATGTTGAATTCCTAAGGCCCAGAACAGAGCTGGAATTACAGTCAGCATTGGCGAGGTGTAGACAAGGCAAAACCTGAGAGCATGCTGACTGTAGCGATGCACTGTGCTGCCTCCCTCTGATCACACATAGTGCAGGGACTCGAGCTGACTCTACACAGAAATTTCATCAAACCTACTCAAGATCGAAGGGATTGTAACTTTCAACATAGTGTTGAAAGATATATCTAATATTAGATATATCTAATATCATTTTTAGATATAGGTGCTAGCTCCTGAGAAAGATACTGATTTCTCAGCTATTGTGGTTGCATTGCATTTATCCTGAGGATATGTATCATTTCAAGGGGAACCACTCCAGGTCTTTTCATGTCTTGATCTGTCCTGTGAACGTGTCTGAATTCTACACTGCAACAATCTTCTGCAACAACAAAAGGGTAATAATTCTGTATCTTGTGTTTTGAACTTTCAAGCCTAAATAATTCAGTGAGAGGTTTGGGATATTTTTTACTTAGTTTCAGTAAGGGTAGGATTTAATTCTTACTACACATCTCTTCTTTGTGTCTCACAGCATGATGGTCAAACCTAACAATGTTTTTAGTCAGTGGTGGAGATTATTTCTATGCGACACAACCAAGGGTGTTACAGCGGGTTACCAAACAGAGCTGACTGGATGCTGGTTGCTTCACGCTGAAGCATAAAGTACATGCTGTGTGTTACAGCACCACTCAGGTGCTGATTCCACAACAGAGGTATTACAGCTGCATTAAAAAGGTGACAGTAATTCTAGCAAATTTCTTTCTCATAATCTAGCTGCATACAGAGTTTTAGATAAGGTATTTAAAGGGAAGCAAGCAGGTGAACAGCAGATACATGAAATTATAGAGTTGGACTCGAGACTATAACCCTAATCATTTCCTCTCCAAGTAGCAAGACAAGCTTCCAGTGAAGATCCCAGAGAAACCTTAAGTCATCAGTGTAACTTTTTAATATATATCTTATTCTGTATATAAAAAATAACATGTCATATGCAACATATATCACAAGAATATGTTACATTATATATGAGGTAATGTATGTTGTCATATTTTCTATTATGTTATATTCCATGCCTCTTTATACATTTTCTATATGTATGTATCTGTATAATTATATGTATAAATATTAAATTGAGTTTAATTCTTAATTTAAGGAAAGACTTAAAGATAAATGGTACACAGTATAGCAGAACAACCTCACCTCTTCTCCTCCTCAAAGACACATGTCTGTATGTTATAAAGAAATACTGAAGCAAAACACTGAGGCAGTTTAACTTTGCAAAGTACGAGGTAGAAGTGCTTTCAGAGTACATTAGTGTACTGTGCTTCAGTACCTTTGATTTCTTCTCACAGGAGTTAAGAAGAAAATCACTTAATCAGTACATCTAAGCTCAGCTTACTAACTTATTTTAATACTTTAACATCTTTGTTGGAGATAGTACTGTGAACTCTCAAAAAACAATCATCACAACTTCTGCTGACAATTAGGATGAAGAAAATTAAACCCGGGAGACACACTAGTTGTACATACAAAGCTGATCCCCATGGGGGGAATTGCTTCACCAACTAGAGCATGCTAGAAACATCTATTAAGGCTTTGCATCATCACTATACTGGAAAAGAAATTAGTCTATAAAGTGTCAGTGTGGTTTTATATATGTTGTAGACTTTTGAAGTTTTCTGTTAGAATGCTCTGACTTTGGCATTGCTACATCAGTAAAGGCCATACCAGGTACATAGCCTCAGATGTGGATACCTGTTTGTTAAATGAAAACAAAAAGAGATCTTCAGTTAACTCCAGCTAGCTCTCTCCTCACTTATGTTCTCCACTGTTCAAATGCCTAAAATAGCAGCTATGGCATCCATTCAGCTCCCCACTGAAAACACTTGTTACTGTATTTGCTGACTTCCACTGTTCACCCAGCTGCACAGGATCCCCTAAGATAGTAGAGCATGCAATAGTTAATTGCTTATCATTCAGGAATTAGAAGCAGCAATATCAGTTTTCAGGAAGACTGGTTTCTTATTGGTTCATTTTGTGATAAGCCATTTACAGCAGGCTTGTAAACATTTTAAGTACAATACATATTTTCAGATGTTTTTTGCCTTTACAGTTGATAGGGAAATGATTTGTAGAAGCACTCAGCTTTGGCCTAACTTTGCTTCTGTCAAAGACAATGGTTTCATTGTTTCCAGTGACAGTAGATAGCTGGTGGCCAATCTTTGGGGAGTTCCACCAATGATGTCTTCTCAGTTTGAAGAGGATGCATTGTGTAAAATTTTGTGGACTTGGAGGGTGGTGGTGCTTGTTTTATTTTTGTATGGATTTACCTATCTTAGGGTGTTCGGAGACAACGTAGCAGAAACAAGTGGACTAATAGTTACATTATCATATCTTTTTATTAGAGGGGATAGTTATAAGATTAATTCAAGAGGAGAAAAGAAAGGTCTCTGTGTAATGGAATTAAAAAAAAGAATGGATGCAAGTATGCTGTAACAAAAAAAGTAGTTTGTAAATTCAGCCATATCTAACACCAAAATTTTAAAATATATAAGATATCTTATTAGACTCCACCATGCCTGGGTACATAAGCAGGTTTTAGTGTGTTTTTGTTTTAAATAGTGACAAAATTTCACCAACAAATGCTTTTTCAGTACAATGACTATATACTGTTTTCTGTACAGAACCAGTCACTCCTCCAGTAACGGTTGTATCACGCATTCCTGAACTTTAAGCATTCTTTGAGTATTAATGCCTCTAAATCTCCAAACCGGTTAGGTCCAGTTGAGAACAAAAAATAACTTTCAATGATGATTCTAGAGCAGCACTCTGGAAACGTGTTTGGTTTTTTTTTTTTAAGAAGTGTTTAGAAGCTGTAACGTATAAAGTCCATAAAATGATACACTATCTTTATTTCCTGAGCTTCATTAGCTGTTCCTCATGCCTTTCTTGATTGCTATGACTAGACTTTGATATATCAACAAACATAATTTATGATTTTGTGACTGGTTGATATGTTTACTTACTGGTTAATATGTTTACTTACTACATTATCTAGCAGTTGATTTAGGATTTCCCATTTAAATTACACTGGCTATTTAACAAGGTTTCCATTTCATTGTCTTTTTCTCCCTGTCAGCTCAATCAACTATTTATTGACATATTTATCATGAAATATATAAAGGGACAAGCAGTTAGCCCAGGAAAACATATGCAAGGAAGATGGAAAGGTTTAATTAATACATGTTTACACTATTTCCTTGCTACAAAATAGTTAATAAACTAACCCATTTGTCCCTAGTGCAAACTCACAGAAGATTGACTCATCTAACATCTAGCATCTAACAGCAGACTCCAGCCCAGTAGTGGATGGATGCAGCCTCAGTGTAGAAACAAGAGCAATCTCATTGCTGTAATCTCAGGAACACTGTGCCAGACCACTGCCGTTTGTGTTCTCTCACATGCTTGCTACCTTTCCATTTTGAAGCAGATGAACTGATTGCAGAGAAACTCTAAGCAAAGACTGAGCAGGGGATGCAGAGGATGTGCTTGTTTTGTTTAGCTGGTCCAGTATTTCAACAGAACATAGAGAATGTTGGCTTCAGCTGCTCAAAGTGTCACTAAATGACACTCAAAAAATAATTGTTCCTGTGTTGTAGCAGCCTTTTGTCATTAGTCGAGGTGGACTCATCACATTTTCAGCTATGTTCAACTTCATACAGTGTCTACACCAGAACCCTACCTACCTTTTACTGAATAAACATATACTCATCACTCTTAGAGACTTTTTAAAACAACTATTAAACTTGAGGTGAGTTAGGCCCTTTATAATATTCCCTACAGTTAAATTATTACAGGTTATCAACAGCAGGGCTTAATGCTGTAGAACAGAAGTAAATCAGTAGTTTGGGAGCATATTTGTTTTGCTGCATTTGTTTTGCACTTTTTTTTTCTTATTGCGTGGTAACAGAAGACCCATCACTTACCTAAACTTGCCTTAAATCTGAACTTGATTTTAAAGTTTAAAAGAAACACTTCCCTGTTTTTATCAATCAGCTGTAGCAGTTCAGAGAAGCGTGACATTGATGAAAACTGTGTACTACGAGGAAAATATTACTCTAGGTCATCAATCTTCTCCCAGTATTTACATGGCTCTTCAAAGGCTGATTCAGAACCTTAGCAGGATGAAGTACCTCTTATAGCAGCCCAAATCTCTACCTCAGAGAGGGTGCTCAGGGCAGACAGTCTTTTGTGTTCACACAGCTTTCTGGCTGTAGCTAGCCTGAGCGGAACACTTGGGACACCCCCAGCTACTCATTACCACTCCCACCACAGATTTCCACCTCCCGAGTTCTACCAGTGTAACTTGTCTGATTGGTCCCCAACCTGTGTTGAAATGAGCCAGGCCCACTCACTTTCCATGACAGGTCTTTGCAGGTCCATTTTGGTTTGCCTAAACTGAAGTAGAGAGTGACTGCTTGAAAGACTACCTCAGCAGAATTGAGAACAGCAGCTTTCAGATGATTTTTATGGTCAAAGGCACTAGGGGTCCCTTGACCTAGTATAGCTAGGTTGGACTTGATCTTGAAGGTCATTTCCAACCTTAATGATTCTATGATTCTAAGCTGCAACTGAGATGGGGCAGCACCACAGTTAACTTTCTGAAGGCTAGAAGGCAGGACAAATGCTGCAGTATAACTGCAGTCGAACAGGCTGTTCCAACAGCAGCTAAATGAAGTCTGTTTCTCCCAGCTATGGATTAGTGCCCTGCCTCCTTAACTGGAGGCTAGCATTTCCCCAAACCCCACCCTGTATCTGTGATTGGTCTCAGATTCAGATCTATTAAATGCTGTGATTAATTAAATATCTCTATTTACTTGTGCTTCTAACCCAAACACTTTGATAGGCAGTGAGCTAGGGTGTGACCACATAAGGTGGTATATTGACAGGTCTGAGAGGAATCTATAGCTTCACCTGGTCCAGTGGTAGGTGGAACAGTATGTAAGACCTTTGTTAAAGCTTTCTAGAGAGGAGTCTGGTCTACTTCTGCCTGTTTTATTTATACCATAGTGTAGAAGCACTTCAGGCTGCTTCTCTGTTCTTGTTTATTAGCTCCTTCATTCTAGAAGGGCTTAGACATGCTAAGAATTAAATGTTGAAAGCAGTGTATTTAATGTAAGTCCCCTGCGTTCAGAAAACAAATATTAACATCACACTGGAAGGATGAGTGTATACTTGTATGCATGTGTTTGTGGGTGCTTTTAGAAAGGGCTGGTAAGTGCTGAAGACAGAGCTACTGTAAGTAGAATGACTGAGGAAAAGGTTTAAGATGATAGAATCACTTCTTTGGCATTCTTGCTTAACTGAGATCAGAAAGGCTCTTCCCCTGGACATGCAGATAAATTAAAGTTTTACTAATTTTCATACTACTTTATCTCAAAAGGTGGTATCTTTCTTGGTCCAGCTTTTGCATGCAAGGAGATTAGAGGGTAATAAAACTGAGACAAAGGAGAAAAGCAGTACTATGAGGGTAATGTTGGTTGTGGCAATTTAGTGTCTTTGTTAGTATTGAGAATGCATCATGGCTGGAGGTGTTGCTGAACCTGAGATAGATGAAGGCCTTTGCTCTTGTTTCGGCAAGACACGCAAAACAATGCGGTTGTAAAAATAGGTCATAAGTTGCCTCATGGACTTACGTAATAAAGTAAGACAGCTAGAATGGCAGGTGGTTGCCTTACTTTGACAATGGGCTGGATAACCATGTGTTGTGCTTCTTGTTTAACTTCAACATGCAGTTGTCTCTCCAGGGTGAGTTCTTGTACTGTAGTACGGCATCAAGGTTTAGCAGACTTGTTAGTCGTGGAACCCTGGTTTTCTTCAGCTTTTTAGAACTTATTTTCCTGCAGTCTTTGGTTTTGTTTTGTTTTGTAAGTTTTAGTGACTGTTGGAGGTATCTAACTGATAGGACTTTCTCTTAGTAATCTTTGATGTCTTAAAAAAGTTTTAGTTGCTCAACAAGCCCTCAAGAACTACCTTCTTAAAGGCTTCACTTTTAATTATTTTTTTTTCATTCTTGTATTTGTTCTTGATTCTCTGAAACCGAAATGGATACAAGATCTTCAGGAGGGGTAGGCAAGGATGGCAAGGAGTAGGAGTTGTCTTTTATATGAGAGTGGCAGTAATACATGGAGCTCTGCTAAGGGATAAGGGGACAGCTGAGAGCACATGGTTGAGGGTTAAAGGGCAGACCAACATGGGTGACACTGAGGTGCGTTTCTGCTACAGGCTGCCTGATCAGGTATGAAGTAGATGAGGCCTTCTTGGAACAATGGGGAGAAGCCTAACATTTGCAGGGACAGGTCCTCCTGTCAGATTTGATCCACCCCGGTATCTGCTAGAGGGGTAACAAGTCAGAGTGCTAGAAATCCAGCAAGTTTCTGCAGTGCATAGCTTCCTGGAACAGGCCATCAGGGAGATTGACAACAATAACTGCTCAGATGAATCTGATAGTTCTGGGGAACAGAGATACATTGAACAGCTGTGCTTAGCCACCTACTGGGGTTAACCTACAACACTCAAACACAATGAACTGCTTGAGGTTGTGAAGGTCAAGGACAGTTTTGGCTACCATGACCATGAGAATTTGGGATCCTGTGAGGAAGAAAAAAGGCAAAAAGCAAGATCACCTCCCTGGACTTCAGAGGAGCAGACTTTGACCTGTCTGGGGACCTGCTTGGAGGAATCCTGTGGGATATGATCCAGAGGAGGAGAGGAGGGAACCAGGAGACCTGGCTGTCTTTTAAGGATCACCTTTTTCAGAATCATTGAATAGCACGGGCTGGAAGGGACCTTGGAGAATCATCTAGTCAAATAACCCTGCCAAAGCAGGTTCACCTAGGGCTGGTTGTATGTACAGGATTGCATCCAGGTGGCTTTTAAATATCTTCAGAGAGGAGACTCCACAGCCTCTCTGGGAAGCCTGTTCCAGTGCTATGGAACCCTCACCAGAAAGAAGCTTTTCCTCCTGTTGAGGTGGAACTTCCTGTGTTCTGGTTTGTGCCCATTGCCCTTTGTCCTGTCACTGGGATCCACTGTGTCTGTCCCTATTCTCTTGACACCTGCCCTTTTAGGTATTATAAGCTTTGAGAAGATCCCCTCTGTCTTCTCCAGGCTAAACAGACCCACGTGTCTCAGCCTTTCCTTGGAGAGATGCTACAGTCCTCTATCTTTGTAGCCCTCAGTTGGACTGTCTCCAGTAGTTCCTCTCTCTTGAACTGAAGAGCCCATAACTGGGTACAATACTCCAGATGTGGGCTCACTAGGCCAGAATAGAGGGGAAGGAGAACCTCCTGTGACCTGCTTAATGCACCCCAGGATACCATTGGCTTTCTAGACCACTAGGGCACATTGCTGGCTCGTGGTTAGTTTGTTATCCACCAGGACTCCCAGATCCCTCTCCACAGAGCTGCATTCTGAGAGGTCAACCCCTAACCTGTACACAAGCATGGGGTTGGCTATTTGTCTCTAGGTGCAGGACCATACACTTGCCCTTACTGAACTCTCTGCCCAACTTTCCAGCCTATCTAGGTCTTGCTGAACAGCAGCACAGCCTTCTGGTGTGTCAGCCACTCCTCTCAGTTTTGTATCATCAGCAAACTTGCTGAGGATATACTCTGTCCTTTCATCCATGTCATCGATGAATATATTGAACAGTCTTCCAGACAGAAGGATGCTCCAGCTTGATGTGCAGAAGGCAAGCAAAGGTGGCAGGAGGACTGTGTGCATGAGGAAGTTGCTCCTGACAAAACTCACACAAAAGGAAGCATGCAAGAGGTGGAAGCAGGGACAGATGACTTGGGAGAAATATGGAGCCACTCTCTGAAAGTTTAGCAATGGGGTCAGGAAAGCTGAAGGCAGGCTGGAGTTGAATCTGGCAAGGGACGTGAAGAGCAACAAGAATGTCATGATAGTAGTGTGGTAAGTGAGGAGTGCTTGAACTTTTCCTGATTCAGAGATGAACCATAAGGCTGTTCTGAAATTAGTTTTAAATGGTTTATGGGAATTCCTTCATACCAATTGAACTGCTTGACAGGCTTTGGTTTGCTTTTTGAAAGGTAACCCTCATAAATTATTTTTGCTTAGAAGTAACAATTCAGAAATAACAGAAATTTCTAAACAGCACCAGATATTAATAATGATGATAACAAAAGGAAATAATTACCAGCCTTCAGAGTGCCTATGTTTGAAAGAGTGGAGCTAACGAGAAGTGTATTGATTGCTTAGTTTGTGTATCTGTAACCCCTCGCCATCATAATTTTGAATTACTGGCCTACAGCCACATACTCATTTATAAGGAACTGATCACAGCAACAGTTCTGACAATTCTAAGACTATCCATCTGTGTGGCCCTGCGTTACAAGTGTCATCCCTTGGACATGAAAGGTGATGTAGAGCTACATTACTTTGATCTGTGCACTTCCTAAATGTTATTACTGAAAAGTAGTACTGTGTTACAGCTGCATCCCCTATTTACTTATAAATAGAAACAGTTGTGAAGCTGAAATAAGCAATAAACTAATTTCTGCAGCAACCAAAATTAAGGCCAAAATATGGCTTTTCTAGCATGGCCTACATCTGTGCTACAGAAGCTTTCATCACATATTGAAAGAGAGCACTTTTTTTTTCCCCTTTGAAATCCTACAGATCAGTGTTTTTCTTGTTGTTAATGGCAGAGGTTTTTGGACGAGGCATCTTTCAACACTATTGAGTCAGGTATGATGGCAAAGACAACAGCTGCAGAAAGACGACACTACCAGTTTTCATGTTTTTAAATGAGGGCTGCAGTAGTAGGCCAGCCTGAACATAAATTCTGTTGTAGACAGTGTGTAACATGTACACAGGAGGTCTGAGTATAGGGGTAGTAGAAAAAACTTGCTACTATTTTCACATCTCAGTGAATTTCCTCCACAACCTGCCACTGTCCAGAGATCTAATAGGACTTGCAGTGACAAAGTGACTAGAAACAATTCTGTACTGACCCAGAAAATACTAGGAAATGGAGAAAGAGACCAGCTGAGTCTTTCTTCAGTGATTTTATCCCAAGGTGTAATGTTTCTATTGAACCTGAGTTTGGTTCAATGGAGGGGAAAAAAGGCATCTGAAAATAACTTATCTGTTCCACCAGTTCCCTCACTATCTTCCTGATAAAATTTTTCTTTCTTTTCACCTGCTCATTAGTTTTAGCTAACTAGAAATGTCAACAGGATTGGTTCTCCGCTCCCCTTAAAGCCAGGAAAAACTACTTCAAGCCTGGTAGACTTCCTCTCTGCCTGATCCCAGGCTCCTACTACTTTCACAGAACTGTTTTCATTGTCTTTCAGATGAAAGTTTAAAGAAACTGGAGGAAGTGACTGTGGACAGAAGATGGGGACAGTTTTAGAATTGAATTTGTATATGAGCAGGGCAAGAACCGAAGGGTTGGCCCAGGGTGCCTGGGAAGTTCATGGAATCTCTGCACAGACACTCTGAACTTGATGAGGCCTTCAGCTGCCTTCTCTAACAGAGCAAAGGGTTCTATTGGCTGATGTCCCGAGGTCCCACTCAGAGTGAATTATTCTGCAAGTCTAAAAGTAGAGGGATAAGATGAAAGAGGAATATGATAGAATGAGGAGGAAGTGAGTCATAGAGCTGACCAGAACTTTCGATATATATGTGTGCCCCCAAGTTATCTTAGTTTGGAAAAAGATAAGGGCTTAATCCAAATTTTTGGGTAGCATAGGAAGAAATCACTGCAAGTGTGTGCAGTTCTCCTCTTGACAGCATTCATTTGTATTAATGAAGACCTAGCTCTGTTTTTTTCTTTCTGAATAGACAGCCCACAATGAAGCTGTAGCAGTTGTTCCCATCATCCATAAATGATTAGGAACATGTGGGAATATTTCTGGAGAACAGGTGAAAAAAAGAAATAGGGAAAGGTTAAGCTATGGAGTAATTCTGACTTGTTTCCTTCCCGTCTTAATCAGTACTTTGCCATTACACTATGTTAGCTAGGACTAGCTCTTTGATTAGCACAGGCATCCCCTGCTGAAGTGCATGTTTCTCAGTTTTTCCATGTAGAGCTCTATCACTTTGTATAAACTACTTAAACGTATGGAGGTAACATGTAAATAAGTGGGTGTGACTCCCTACTTCGGTGGTTTACACACTTAACTGGGAGCAAACCCAGCTGGGTTCCTGCCCTGGTGAATTATTAGTACAAATTAATTAAAATAAATTCAACAAAGCCACAGAAACAGTATCAACAAGAGAATCTAAGCTCTCCTAGGCCAGAGATGCTGTAATTGCCAAAATAATGGGAGAACAAGAGGTATGAGTTCAAACATCCTCAGGCAGAAGAAAATCAGGCCTTTGTGTGCGTCCCAACCACCTAGCTCTTGGCTAGAAGGCAGGTGGCCAACACTCTGGCAAACCTCTGCTTTTGGTTCTGCTTTTTCTGCAGGTGCTTAAGGGGCATCATTTACTTTCAAGCTGTTAAATCAATCACTTTATTTTTCTCTCATTAAAATAAAAACAAACAACAAAACCAATCAATGAACAACAAAATGCATTCACTGGTATTTGAACTTAATTGAAGAACTGATTACACCACCTTGTAATGGAGTGTTTTGGCAGCAGTTTTGTCTTGCTAGTGATTCAACAGGGTATGTAAAGAGGAGACTTGGGAAAGAAAACAGCTTCCTTACACTTGAAGGACAGAGGGAGGTACAGATTTACACAGCAAAATAAACCTCCGGGTTTAAGAAGGGAGAACGGTCACGATGAGGAACGACCGCAGCAGATTTCAGTCGAGAAGAAACCGGAACCAGTGGGAGGAGAAAATGAAGGGAAATTTTTAACAGGTTGAAGCTATTCGGCTGTACAAGGAGCAATGTAGGCGGTTTTTTGAGGGGATGCCGCTCCCTGCACGCAGCTTGCCTGATGCGCTCGGACCTGCGGTTCGCCTTCCCAACGGTTGATGAAGAGCCTGGGCACGGCGGGCCGCGGTACCTGGC
>VWZY01001646.1:174102-200745 GCA_013399075.1 Chloroceryle aenea
CCCCCCCCCCAGTCCTGGGTAATTTTACGGGTCCAGTTTAGAGATGTTGCACAGTGACACAGTGAATGTGTTAGGAGGTGAAGGGCTGGAAAATGAGCAACTAGCTGCATACAGAAGATGTTCTTATACCAATTCTGTTGTTGGCAAAATCAGCAATGTGGTTGGTATTTTACAGTTTGGACTGTAGTTCAGCGTATTTTAAGTTGGTGTGTACAGGCCAAAAGAAGCTATTCCAGATGCTCATCCTTGTCCATACCTTGATTTCACCTGTGGGATATTTTGTGTGTTTGAGGTAGTTTTTGGCCAGACCTGTCTGCTGATCTAGTTTCCCATACCTCAGCAGAAGGAGTTAAGCTGGTTTATTGGCAGGCATGATTAGGTGGGGAAGAGCAGAGCTCTTCTTAGCAGCAGCCAGGCATTAATCAGACAGTGGCCTTAGCCAGCTTTTCTTTGATTGTCCCTAACTTGGTGTGCATGAAGGACTATTGTTTAATTCATTAGAATAATCAGAATAACTCAGTGGTCCAAATGTGTCCTTGCACTGTTGGGGGCAGGGGAAGGCATTGGGCTTGGTTTTTGTGTTCTTTTTCCCCCTTGGTGTCTTTGGAAATTGCCATTTTTCAGTTAATTGCTCCTGTAGCTGGAGATACAGCTCCTGCCTTCCTGTAGTAAAGAGTGGGTGTACTTGGTAATGGCAAAAGCTGCAAATATAAAATGCAGTATTCCCTGAGAACATTGGGATCTGTCTGCACAAAAAAATTACACGTTCCCGTCAACACTGGCTTTGTTGGGTCTGGTGGGTACTCTTCCCTCTTAGTTTTCTCCATTGTCCTAATGCTACTAAAGTTAGTTGTAGCAGAGAATGCATCCATAATTGGAAATCAAGTGTCTAATGACATTTTTACCTCTGCAGTGTTTTGTTCCTCTGAAGCAGAGTTGAGGTGTCAGTGCTCTATTTGTAGTAGGAAAACATCCTTTATCTCTGCACCATCCTTACTTATCACACCTGCACCCTCTTTGAGACATTCTACTTTTCTCTTCTCTTGAAACTGCATTTAGGTTGTCTGTGAAGCTTTCTGGGATGTAAGAGGTTGATGCATGTTAGGCCAGTTGTGCCTTTGGTACCTACTTTTTTGAGTGGACCTGCTGTCATCATCCTTAAGGTTTGATGTTCTGTGGCACTAGTTAAACAACAATAAAAAAGGTTACTTCCTAGATTATTGTGGTTTTACCACAATTATGTCCTCTGGGAGGGGAGGAATTATATAACTTTTCTCAGAGTACATTTCTTTGTCAGAGGTGGCTATTTTCAGGAATCCGTTGTTATTGGAAGTAGTTGTCTAAATTTAATCTCTATGTTTAAATAAAATAATATTTTGCAACCTGTTTTTTTTTCCTAGTATTTTGTGCTAGTGTTGCTATACAGATCTGATAATTTCTATTTACATATAAATGTCAGAATCTTAAATGTTTAATAACCTGACTGTATGTAGACTTCCATGAGTCAGTCAGCTTCATCTTGCTTGCAGAACTGGCATCAGCTTTGAAAGGTCAGAGAATTAATATTATTGGGGATTGGATTTCATCCATCATATTCTTTGAATCTGCCTTCTTACTTCATAGTGGTAGTAAAACGGTTACGCAAATACTGAGACAACAGTATCTTTACTACGCAGCTGAATTCTCACCTCTGGTGTTCAGTTTCAGATGCACTCTGCTCCCTCCTCCTTGGCAGATCTGTATTTTATAAAAATGCAGCTGATTACTTCAGTGTCTGAAACAGGAACTGTCTGTCTAATTTTAAATTACAATGTTGCTTTTTAAAATCTCAGCCTCTAGAAACTGCTGCTCTTCACTGTGCTGTAGGTAGAATATGTCGTCTTCAAAAAATGGACTACAGGGGAGACAAACTTTGAAGGAAAAATAAAAAACAAACCAGTAGTGAGATTTTTAAAATGTCCCATCAAATATAAATGCATTTTAAATTCTGTTGGTCAATCTTTGCCCTCTTTTCAGTGGGAATAGCAAAACCTCTATCTACAATGAAGGAATTGCCTCTTTTGGAAAAGAATTTATTCTGTCTTGATTTTTTGGATATGTAGAAATACCCTGGGTGGCCTAACTTGGTTTTTGTCTCTTCTACCTTGTCTGGAAGAGCATAAAGCTCACAGAAGTTACCTGTTAAGATTTAAGGAGTTTAATAAAATGCATTTTATGAACATACTTGTTTATAATTAGGCTGTTTGTATTCCTGTTTTATTGTATGTTCTTTGAAAATGCAGTGCATTTTAACCAGTCACTCTGGTTTGAATCTCTAAGCAAGAATAGGTAGAGACTTGGATCAGGAAATGTTTTTCCCCCCCTGTTTGTTTGGTTTTTTTTTTCCCCCTCTCCCCATCCAGCATCAGGCTCTTGATGGAGAAAGGAAAGTGTGTAGTAGAAATAATAGCTGATTTCTTAAAGCATTTATTAGGGAGAATTATACTTGAAAAGTTAATTCACATTGTCTTGGCAGTGAGCACTTTCACATTCGCTGAGAATGGCTCAAAGAATGAGCTATAAACAAAGGTTAACGGTAAGATGCTGTAACAATTCAATGAAGAAACAATGGTTAGAAGGGTGTTGCAGGTGTTGGTTGCTGCTAAATTAATCAAGGTGTAGTCGTCTTTAAACCAAGAAATAAACAGCATTTTAATTACATTTATGAACTGGCACAAAATACAGAGCTGGTCTGAAGAGAAATAATTAGATCATCTAGCATGTATGTGGAAACACTTCATTGAATTAAAATTAGTCTAATCCAGAATTCTACTCAAAGGGAAATAGTGAGAAGAAGAATTTTAGGAAAATAGTGCAGTAAACCACGAAAAAGGCTTAGGATGTGATACGTCTTTTTTGGACTGAGGCTTTGTTGCAAGCTTTTATTGTATTTTCGTTCGTGAAAAGACTGTTGGGAGGAAGGAGCAAAGTGTTACATCATGGAAATTGCAGCTAGAACAGCAAGCTGGAGAAGAATCTTAAGGCAAATCCATTTGCAAGCAGCATAGCTAGTTGTGGCCGAACAAAACAGGTTGCAAAGAAGGGAGGAAACGCTATAGGGAATGCTCAAGTGCTAGGATGGTTAAGGCTTTCTTTCTTTATAACTTCTTAACGTGATAGATAGAATTAAATTGGCATCTGCTTTTTTTGTTTCTTTTCATGTGGGTGTAAAAGGACTAGTTTTTTATCCCATCAGAGACAGGGTGTTGAGTTTTGGCTGGTAATAAGATCCTTCAGAGAAGAAACAATCTATTTAATTGTATAAGCAACCTTCCATACTGACTGACTTCTCACATGCTTCTTTCTATTCCCTTTCTTAATGCTTTTTAATGTATATATATCGGTACAATCCATTGATTTAAGTACAAACAAATTTTTATACAGAAGCTGGTTACTGCAAGTTCAGACATGTGCCTTTGGGTCTCTCAAGCAAACATCAGTAACTTCATGAGGTTGTTTTACTGTACTCTCATTATGTCCTGCTTGTATGTCAGGGTTTTGATTATAAAAATGAAAGATTTTTGTTTCACTTGTGCATCTCTACTTAGTATTCCAGCATTAATAACAATGGAAAAAAAAAAAGGAAATTAGCCTGTATGTTCTTAAAGCCATGGTCTGTTTTTCTGGTTTCAACCTAAGAGTTGTGTAATGGTGTTGGCGTTGCAGATACCACAGTATCGTCCTGGTGTGTGGAAACACTGGTTCTTGTGTATACTTCACAGCTGGTGAAATGCAAGACCTGTGTATAGAAACAAGCTCAATTTTAATATTCCTTTGATTGCTATTTTTTTAATGTTCTCTATCAACTATTAATACTTGGGGGTTTTTTCCAATCCTCTCAAAGTAATTTTCTAGGTTGCCCTTAAAAAGGGATGGGGGAAAAAAACCAAATAAATAAAAAAAACCCCTATTGCTGTTTGACACAGGGAATCTTGCATGCAACCATCCAGGTTAATTGTGTGGCATAGAAGTTAGGCATCTCTGACAGATCTTACAAAGTTTATCTACAGCTTCATTTACAATCTTATTCCCAATATGTAGTGCTGACTGAGATATGACACAATGTGTAATCAACTGAACCTAAAACTTGCTGTTTAAATGTCAAAAGCATATTTAGAGTTTGCCAGTCAGCTTCTTTGCTTCTGTGTACTTCTGTGCCTTGTGGGGGTTGGAAGGCAGGGAAATCACTACGGTCTGTGTCCTTACTTGTTTTTTTTAATCTGTTTTGTGGGCCTCTACAGAGTTACCAGGCACAGCGAGCCTGTAGGGACTACTCTATCATACAGGCATACGATGGAGTACAGCTGAACTACTGAGGCTGGAGTACAGCCCTTGTCAAGTGATTCAGTACCTGCACGGAGTTTGTCACACAGAACTTCCAGTGCGGACAGTCCTGCTCCTGACTATCTTGCGACGCCAGGAGCAGTATCCAGGGTGTGTTTTAATCTAACTGGGGTGTCATGTGCAGTATGGTGAGCCATAGCGTTACATCATGTGGAAAAATGTGCCAAGAGGATGGATTACTTAGTATGTTTAGTTGCTTTGAAAGCAGAGGTCCTTCAGTAGTTTAGCACCAGGACAAAAAATGGGGAAAGGATTAATTTGAAAGAGTTAGGGACAAGGATTCTAAGGGTTTGGTGGTATCGCATAAAAGTCTTGTGATTTCCAGATACTAGTGTAGACAGTCACTGTGTGTGGCATGCCAAGTTATTTGGGAACTATGCTTGGCTCAAATCCATTTGTGTACAAATCTCTCTGATCCCTAAGGAGAGGAGAAATTATGGCAAAATCTAGTATGAAGATCTACATCAGCTGAGACTCGCTGGAATCTCTAAGCAGGACTCATAGAGGGGAAGATGAGTTTCTTCTCTTTTAACAAGTACACTGTAGACATATCTGACATAGATATTTTTTTGGTCTGTCAGCTTAAAGAGTCCCAGGCTGTTTGCAACTGCCCCGTGCCACTTTGTTCTTGTTTGCTATACTGGCTCAATTGTTTATGCAGCTGTGCAGCAAAATGATTCTGCTGGAGCAGGGAAGACTATATATTTATAATTTGCATATATATATTTATAATGTTTATAAATTTGTTCAAGCAGCAGGCTGTTTCTCAGCTGGATCAATTACCTTATTCATGGCATGGTCTCCCACACAGCTCTGCCAGCCTACTGGGGAGCCAGGGCCCTGAGAGGCTGAGCGCAGCCTCCAGACACCTGGACTTGTGATTGCAGAGAGAAGGGAGCAGGTCTGAAATGGAAATGAGAGCATGTCAGAACCCCTTGCTGCTTATTCACGCCTCTGAGGTTATTGCCGTGTGTATCCCTCCATGGAGAAAGTAGTGTGGCCTTCAGAATTGCTGCTGGATTTTCTAACTAGAGAGGGAATGCTGGGCTTATTAGCTAACTCAATTGGAGTATGTTGTGTAATACATCACAGTGTACAGTGGTTGCGGTTGCATTCAGAATATTTTAATAGAATTCCTTTCCCCCTGCGGTTAGCCTTAGGAGGAGTTTTTTAAAATCTGTTGTCAAGCAATAGTTCTGGCATCTAAAGTAAGGCTGCCTTGTCTAGCAGAAATATAGATTAGTCTTTCATTAGTGCTTAAGAGTGTGAGGTAAATTAGCATGTTAACTGTGCATCATCGCAGGGTGAAAGTTTGCTCCTGGGCAATTATTGCAAGGCTATTGGCACATGTCAGTGCATTTTGTGATGGTTTAGCCCTGTTTCAAAGCTCTGTCATCCCTAAAAGTGAAGCAGAGTAAACCAGCCAGATCGTGGAGTGCCAGTCAACTTCATTTAGTTTATGGTGAGATTTTTAGCCAGGCTTGTGAAGGAAATGATGGCATTTTTCTGTCCCTGCTCCAGTAAATATTGACCCTCTTGGCCGCTATGAGAAAAAGATTATAAAATCAAGAACTTATATAAAGAAAGAGGTGTCAGGGCAGGAAGGATGTTCCTTTGAGTTCCCTCCAGGGTGCAATGCAAGTTTGTTAGACTTGAGAAAATTCATATATGAGAAACACATGTTAATGAATTCATGGGCTACAGAAAAACTATACCCAGAGCTTGTGCCAGATCATGAGCTGAAGAGGGGAGTTGTAGGAAACAAGACTTTGTTACTGACAGTGTCCACAGAACTGCTTGGGTTTGTTTTCCTTATGGCTTTTGATGCTCCCAGTATCATGCCATCAAGCTGTAGCAACTCTTCAGTAACCGAACTGAAAGGCTTTTAAGAATGCAGACCTGAAACAATCCTGCAGGCGGCTGGCGAGGCTGCGGTAAGCGCAGGGAGCAGGCAGGCTCCATTTTGGATGCCTGGCTGTTGCTATTCTGAGTTGCTCTATGCTGTGCAGCGCTGCTTAACTTCCTGCTGTTTTCTAGCTACTTAGATGATCAGTCCTCGGCTTTTTTTAAACCAGCTGCTTTTGTGGCATGCTTCTTTTCTGTCAGCAGAGCGCACAGTAACAAAGCCACGTTTTATTCTCTGGTAGAGGTTGAAGAGTGTCTTTCTGTATGTTAGAGCCCAGTGCCAGGAGAAGGCAGTGGTCAGCTACTGCAAACTAGATGGTCTTTTTCTCTGCTTCAAACCGTAACTGTGTAACTCTGAGATATTCTGTGTCAAAATCTAGGGAGAGGTTTGGGTTAGGACTGAAAAAGAAAGACAAAGGAAAAGGTAACTACCCTGCTTCTTTACGGAATAGAAATGTGTGTGTTTGGGGGAAAGCAACTAAACTGCCTTTTCTGCTGCCTATGAAATGCCTTCTTGAAACACTTGCTGTTCTTGTAGGTCTCTTAACTGCTGCTGCTCACTGTTTTCCCAGGGTTTGCTTGCTCCTAGGTGGAAACGTCGTAATTTGCAAAATAGGAAGTAATGCATCTTGAGTTATAACCAAGATTCTGTGTTTCCTTTCCCCCTTTCCTTTCCCCCTTTCCTTTCCTTCCTTTCCTTCCTTTCCTTCCTTTCCTTCCTTTCCTTCCTTTCCTTCCTTTCCCTTCTTGTTATGGTGATGAGTTATTTATGGGTGGATTTTTTGGTTTGTGGGTTTTTTGGGGGGGTGATGGTGTTTTTTTTTCTTTTTCATTTGTTTATTCCTCTACCTCTTGTGGGGAAACTAATGATTCTCTAGTACTCCTGGGAGACCAGTGTTAGAATGGTCAGGTTGATACTTTGTTCGTGTAAAGAAACATGTTTGTCCCTAGCTTACCTGTTAATGTCTTGGTCTTTTACTGATTTTTGTGTTTCTGATGGAGGAAATGAGGGAAAGATACTGTTAAAGCTTCCAGATGAATGAGCCCGAGGCACAAAAAGAGTAATGAGGTAAAGAAATCACTCATTTGAGTAATAGTGTGCTTTTTTGGTACATGTCATTCCTCCCAAACATGAACTTTACTAGTAAAAGTTATATTTCTCCATGATTTCAAAAGCCCTAGTAGAGCAAACCTCAGATTTCCAGTTGATACTGTTGTGCTACCAAGTGTGGATTAGGCAGAGCTCCCACTGGAGCCTGTGGATGCTTTAGTTAATTGGCTGGAGGGACCACAGAGAGATGGATGCTGTGTGATGTGCTGTGTACGTACCTGGTGATGATCAGCAGGTGGTTTTGCTTGGAAAATCTAGAACGGTTTTGGTACAATGCTGCTTTTAAATACTTGCATAAATTTGCCAGGCTGCTTTAAGTTGCTGCAATGTATGGAAAGAAGAATATGCTCCGTAATCTTTGTTTTGCTGTTGCCCGGATGCTTTTAATTTACTAATAAAATAAACACTGACAATATTTTCTTTCAGTCTCCAGAGGGTGCTGAAGGCAAGGATGCAGCAAAAGTAACTAAACAAGAGGCAAGTATTTTCGTTGGTGTTGGTGGTTTTTTTTTTTATTTTGTTTGTTTTCTTATTTATTATGGTGTGTAATTATTTAACTGGAGATCTGCACTCTTGCATTTGAGATGACTACTCATTGCTCTGGCATTTCTAGTGAGGTGTTTTCAGTGGGAAATGAAGATTACAGTAAACCACATTTGTAGCTTATCTGACATAATTTGGTTTTGGTGTGCTGAGGATTCATGCAGTTTACTCGTACACAAAATAAATTTCAGAAACACTTTAGGCTTTGTTAGACAAGCTCTGGTGGATCTTGTGGGAACGTTGTTCTGTCTCTTTTGGGTTGGCAGAAGAGGGTTAATGCACACACCTCAGCCAGTCTACTTCTAATCTATTCTTAGCTTAAGTGACTGATGGAAGGGCGTCTTGCATTAAGATACCAGACTCTAAACTGGAGCAGCTGACACATTTGTGTGTGTTCTTTGTCTGAATGTGTTTTAAGGGCACAGTAATTTCTGTCAGAGAAAGCAAGGAGACAGCTGGTGATACCTTGACCTCTACAGCAAAGTTTGCTAGTTTATCACAGATCTTAATGTGAATTTAAAAAAACAGATACAGAACTACAAGGATTCATTTTCATAGGTTGTTGTCTTTTGTGGCAGACAAAGTTAAATCAGGATTTGAAAAGAATGAGTGAATAATCAAATGAATTAACAATTAATTGCCTTTCTTGTAAGTATGTGAGGATATTTGATCAGGAAAAATAGTTTAATGTCTAAATTACACTTTCTGAATTGAGGAGTTTGTTGTTGCTCAGTCCAGCAGGAATGTGAAAATATTTCAAGCAATAGTAAAGCTTACAATAGGATCCTGGAAAAAACAATTAGAGTACAAAAGTGGTCTGAGAAGAAAAGATTTTGATACCTCAGTATCTTCCTATGGAATTTCCTAGAAGACAAATTATTTTTTTTTCCCCCATGAAGTATGGAAAGGCTGACTAAATCACAGTAAAATATAATCTCCTTTGCTCTGAATGTTTTTCAGTGTCCAAATTTAAATGTTATTAAAAGAGACAGAAAAGTCAAAAGTTCTTTCCCCTAGGAATTTAAGACCTGATTGCTAGAATAAAGACCGCAAGCTTGCAGAAGTACGCAAGCTCTCTGGAGGGAGCCACTGACTCTGAAATACGAATATGGCTGTTGATGCTACAGAAAGAAAACCTCACAAAATAAGATAGTCTCAGTAGAAATACCTGTTGCTTAGTGTGTGAATGAGGAAAATAGTAGTAGGATCAGATTAGAAACTCTGGGTTCTCTTGGAATAGGTAAAACTTGAAATAGGAAGGTTGGCTTCAGTTTGAACCAAGAGAGATCTGTGTGGATTGCACTAAGGACATCTCCTGAACTATTTTAAACTAAACATCTAAGATTAAGAACTTGAGAGCATGCAGGGTGAAGTCAGAGCTCCCTATGAAGTAGATAGCAGAGGCTAGCACAGAAGCCATAAGACTTTGCATCTGAAAAGGTAAAGAGCAGTTGTGAGAAATAAAGCCATTTAATTCACAGCTATGAAAATAGGCAGCCAGGCCAAAATACAAAAGCTGCAAATCTAAATCCGGGTAATTTGGACTATCTGGCTTTAAATGAGGAACTGATACAATGGGCAACTGAGAACCTTGTTGGGAGACACTGTGACACCAAGGCACAAAATATACAGGGTTGAGAACTAAGTAACATTAGTGATAGAATGGCTTTCTGTTATGTGTCTTTAATATTTCTTTAGATTAGTTTTATTAATAAGTACAGCAGAATCCTTTATGGATTGCAAAGCTTTGTGAAAATTGGAAGCATATAGTGTAGAAGTTGTGCCAGGTATCACCTGACCACAGTAATAGAAATGGCTGTAGGATGTTAAGGACAATCAGAGAGGCTCTGAAAACAGAAATAGTGTTGATGAAGATTTCAGCTAACCCTCAGGGATTTGGTAAAAGGCTCAGGGTGGCATTGCAAAGACAAAAAAGTTAAAACTGTAATTGCTTGCTTCCTGGAGGAACAAATCAAGTACCAATAAACGAATAACCAGCTCTTTATTTGGTCCTCAGTAGTATCTAGGAGCTAGTTAAAAAGACAGTTGTCTAAGAACTATTCTGTAATTAGGACCATAATATATTCAGGTTCATCATCCTTGCAAAAATGTAAGTGCAAATAAACTCTGTAGTAAGATTTTTATACCAATGGAGGGGATGGTATTTATATGAGAGCCTATTAAAAGGAGCAGCTAAAAAGTTTAGTGGTTTCAGGTGGCAGAGAGGCTTTTTGGTATGCCATGCTAAAGGCTTGCAGAAATGCATATTATTTTCAAAAGCCCCTACTTCCCCCACCCTCCCCCCCCAAACAAACAAGCAAACCCAAACAAAACCACCAACCTAACCAAACAAAACCAGAACAAAACAAAACAAACCACAAAAATTACAACAATAAACAAACAAAAACCAACAAACAAAATCACACCAAAAAAAACCACAAATAGAATGGCTTACTAGCAAAATAAGGGAAAATATTTATTTATTTATTATTTTTGAAGTATCTGTTTTGTGTTGGTGGAAAATAATGAAGAAAGGAGTGAAACCTCCAGCATGGCAAGTGTGAAGCTGAAAAACAGTAATGTAACTCCTGCTCTGGAGCATGTTTAGGGAGGTTGTCAGAGTGGAGCCTTTTCTCAACGAGTGTAGGGTCTGGAGCACTTTCTTTGAGTGTGAGCAAGAACTTGGTATTCACCAGCAATTGCCAAACTGTTCAATGCAATATTTAATTTATGGCTTGCATTTGCCTCAGTACCGGTGTAACTGAAGGTCATTAAATGTTCCCAGGACTTCACATAAGGGTTCTGGAAAATAAAGCCTGTGAATATAACTTGCAAAAATAGTTTGTTTTAAAACCAAACCAACAATCAACTAAAAGAAAACAGAAAGCACAAACCAAAGAAGTGCATGTGGACAATTGTGTAATGAGAAGAGTCAGTGTGAATTCTGTAGAGAGAAGTAGTACTTCAGGCAGTTGAGTTCTTTGTAGAAATTGCCAGGTATAAGAACAACAGCGTGATATGATATGGGTTACTTGCATGTAAAGAACACTTTTTGATAAGGCCCCCCAAGCAGGGTCTGAAAGAAACTGAGGTAGCATGGATTAAAGGGAAGAATTCTTTCTAATAATTGGTAACAGGTAAAGGTATGAGAATAAAGTATGGAAGTAGTAGTTATAATTATTTCTTCTCCATTATGAAAATTCAGTGGAGTATTGGCAGGATTTGTTTTTTGGGCTTGTGCTGCTGAGTGTATTCACTGATGATTTAGAAGAGGAGGTACTGGAGAAATTACTAAATTTGCTGAAGTTTACAAAAAATGATCAGGGTTGTCAGAATTGAGAGAGACTGAGAAGACTGTCACATCACTGATACCTAGGTGACAAAATATCAATAGAAATTCAATGTAGAGATCTAGATAATACACATCTGGGAGGGGAAGACACTGTGGTCATCACTAAATCAGCTGCTAATCAGGAAAGAGATTGTGGAATCACAGTGAATAGTTGTGAGAAAATACCAGCTCTTCGAAGGAAGAGGTAGCTAGAATATAGGAAAAAAAACTAGAGGACAGAGTGCAAAGCTAAGTGTATCCCAAGAGTAATTCGTATGGCTCCCAGCTGTGGGACTACTAAATGAAGTTCTCCTGGTTCTTCTTTAAAAAGACCATAATAGACCAATACAAGAGGATGCAGAGCAGCTTTCAGAATAAAACAGAAACCACCGCAAACTCAACCCAGATTTTCTAGATTCTTAACTTTTTGCATAACAGAGGTATGATAAAATCATCAACAATACAGAAAAGGCAGCCAGGGAATTATTACTCATGTAACCTGAAAACGAGAGGAATTCAGTGAAAGCAGGAGGCAAAAAGTTTAAAAGAAAGACAACAGAGCAGAACGTTTTGCTTTTTCTTTTCCACACAGTGTATAATCCTATTATGGAACTCATTGCCACAGGATGTTATGGAAACGGAAAGTGTAAATGGGTTCACTAGGTTATTAGACAAATTTATGGAGAAAATGACCCCTGGGGACTATTTAAACACATGATGTGGATATAATACCCAGATTGGAAAGTTCACAACTTCAGATTGCACTTTAGTCCTAGTGTGGCAGCTTCTGGCAAAGTGTTGTTCTGTTTCTGCCCTGTTTAATAGGCCCTTGCTGGAGATGTTTGCTCTATTGGACAAGTTGCTAGTTTCTGGGTCAGTACAGCTGTTTGATGGAGAAAAAAGGTTAGAAGAGAACATTAAAATGTGACCTTTGCTGACTTGACTTCAGTTTCCTCCTTTTAATCAGATAAGACAAAATATATACAAACTCTGAATGAGAATTAAAATGACTTAGCTGCCAGGCTTTTTTAAAGAGCTGCAGATTTATATTGACTTTATTTTTATGGCAATACAAGCCTTCTTTCAAGCCAATAACAGAAGAAGAACAGTTGGGGAATATGGGAATTGTAATTTATCTAAAACAAGACATTATCCTTTAAAAAAACAGATGCTAACAAAAAATGCCAGTGCCCAAATGCTGAGGGTTAGAAATCATTGGTTAAGAAAACAGATTTTTTGAAAGGAAGATGCCTTGACCTGACCAAGTGAAATTTTTTATTTAATCTGTTATAAAGTAGTGTTACACTGCTTAACAAGCAGTTGATACTCCAAATTGCCAAGAAAAGAGAGGTTTACTTTTTTACTTTTTGTCTTGTTAATGACGCATAAATATTTGATAGCTGAAAATATCTTTAGGTGGTTTTTGACAGGACTTTTGGATGCAGATCTGAACTATCACTACTGCTTTCCCCTAAGAATACCTAAATGGCTCCAATAAATACAAATTGCAGCATTCTTGAGACATTAACAGCTTTTTCCTGTTCAAGATGTGTGCAGCCGTGTTATTTTCAGCTCAGCTTAAATGCAGAGTATGTAATTAAGATCTTTTTGATTAACTTCTTAAGCACTGCTACATTGGATATTGTTGCAGTTGAGCTGTGCCTTTATTTTGGCTGCAAGTGTGATTCTGGTTTTCTGTTAAAGACCAAACTCTAACTCTGTTTGATAACCATGCTGTGTGACTGGATCATGGGCTTTAATGAGTACAAAAATATTGTGAACAAACTGATGATCTTACAGTTATTTTTAAGACTCAACTAACCTACAGGAATAGATTTATTACAAAGAATAGAGTGAAACAAAATATAAGGAAGAGGTGTTGAAGTGATAAAGTGGAGGAAAGCAGAATATCTGATTTCCTTCTTTCTTTTTGAGAATTGCATTTAAATAGAAGAAATAATTTCTTCTTCTCTTCCTGCAGCTGTCTTTGTGCACCTGGACTCTCAGATTGTGTGTGTGGGGAACTGAGGAAGTGGAAGGACTTAAGTTTCATGTTTTGAAATTTTATCACCCTGATATCCTCTAGGGAAGGATGTTGACTTTAGTCTGCTGTTAATCAGATGGTATTTTTACCTGCTATTACAAGTAGCATCTCCTAGATTATAGAAACATCATTCTCGGTATTTATGAGGAAGGTTCAGCGTCCTGGGGTGCAGTCAGCCACACTTGTTGTATCTGTGAGCCTTTCACAGAGCAGCAAGGGACACGGAAATACTTGTAAAATAGGAGGGGGAAGTATTTAACCATATGGAGATTCAGATGTTACAATTCCTGAACAAATTTTTTATTAATAATTTTCACATCACTTACATTCCTTAAAAACTTTGATCATCCAAGGTCAGGAGATGTGAATAGTGTTTGGCAATAGAGACTTATTTTCTAGGGACATGTTTTACACTGTCGCTGTTAAATTACTGATACTATGTTGCTTTGGATACTGTTTGCTGTAAGCCCATGAAAACATTTCCTCCTTTTATTTTCCTGTAGCCCACAAGACGATCAGCAAGATTGTCAGCTGTAAGTATGTGTAACACCTCTCGGTATATACTTCTCTAAGCACATATGGTTTCTCAGACCAAACAGGCTTGTTATATTTTGCTTGTTTCAGTTTTTATTTCTCTTGAGGGATATTTAAGAACTGCAGAGCTGAAGTTATCTGTGCTTTCTTGGTTTCAGGTTTCAGGTTGTTCCGACAAAAGATGTATTTCCCCACCTCAGTGCAACACTGTCTGTTTGTGCAGTATTGACTTTGTATCGTTTTGCAGGCTGATATTAGTTGTGGAAATGCAACTGCTTCTCTGGGAAGGAGAAAGAGCTGTCCTTCAAGGACTTCATTTGACGCCACTACTAGTATTTGGTTTTAGTTCCTCTTCTCTGTTAGAACGTATCTGGCTACTTCCCCTCCCTCCCCCACTAGTTCCTGCTATTATCCATGTTTTACTCTTAGAATGACCCCAGATTGCGTGATGAGTGAGCTAACGCAAGTGGCTGCGTACAGCAGTGAGGTGCATTTGTGCACTAAGGTTTTTGCGACTTCTCTAGATGCATACTGATGAGCAGGAAGTAAGAGAAAGTGTGGGGTGGGGGGAAGCTGGGGTGTGGAGGTGGCTGGGTGGTTACTGGTAATAGGTCTAACACATTGTGCAACTACAAATGTTTTATAGAAACCTGCTCCACCAAAACCTGAACCCAAACCAAGGAAAACCACAAAGGTAAATACTCTTCTTTTTACTTGCCATCGTTGTAGCCAACAATAAGCAATTATATTCCTTCTTTGCATTGCAAATGGTTCAGTTCAGCGTTTTTGTGAGGTATGGCTCCTCTGCCCTCCCTGCAAGCTCCCTGCCCCCTCCCCCAATTAAAAAAAAAAATAAAATTAGATCATTCTTCTTTCTGTTCCACCCATTCTTGGCCTTGTTACTGGTCCCAACGAAATGTCTTGCCTGCTTGAAATGCAGGCCATGTTAGTTTGCAGTTAATTCCTAGTTTAAGAAGAATCTTGACCTTTTCTACACCTTTCCTGAAATGCACAGGTTTAGTTGAGTACGCTCTACCTGAGACCTAGCAATTTCTACAGCATGATTTGAGATTGCTCTGTGCCATCCTGCTTCCTTGTCTAGAGGGGCAGTACTTCATTTCATAGTGAGAAACTCTTATCTGTTCTTGAAGCTTGGTCGTTGCTGAGAATGCACAATTATAATTAAAGGTGAAATTAAATACATTTAAATTGAATGGTTTGGGTTTTCTAGGCCAGTTACAGTCAAATTAAAATCTTATTAGTGTCTGAAATACCTTTGCAAGATTTCTGCATATAAATCATGTACTTCAGAAACTGTAGATTTACTTGTGCCCAAAGGGAATGTTAAATAAGAGCAGTTGCTTTATTGCGAAAAAAAATCATGCTAGAAACTGAGTCTAGCACTGTCATATTTTTCAAGGCCTTTTTTTGGTATCTCAGTGGGGCAAGTATCAAGATACAAAGTCTGTGTGTTGACAGTAAAACTCTGACTTTGAACACTTCACGATTTATCAAATGAAATCGCCAGTAAAGTCTTGCTGAGTCCATCCTGCTGCCTTCTTAAAAAGCCTGTTAATAAAGAAGGGAATATGGCAGCTTCTGTAGCTTCATGTGCATGTTGTCAAATGAGCTCGGTGTTACAGAGTCAGTCTAAGCTGCATAAGAGACATTTGAAGCTCATTTCAGGCAATTCAAATCCTTTATGGCATTATTCTAAGTAACTTCTCAATACAGTAATCTGCTTTTTTCTGAACCCTAACTGGATCACATTTTAAGGATCATATTAATCTTGATTTAAATAGAAAAAGAAAGCGTGTGCTCTGAAACTGCTAATAAACAACTGAAAATGGTATGGTTTTGAGATCATTTTTAGTGTTAAAACCTTGCTGATTGCCAAGCCAAGACCTTAGCATATTCTTCCTTAGGTGAAGAGTTAGGATACTCACCAGCTTCTCAGTTAAGCATATTGAAGCTGAAGGGTGAAAGAAGTAATTCAGGCTGCCCAGGAGCTAGGATTACTGGCACTCCTTCCTCACTGCCCTGCTCCTGTATGGGAATCACTGGAGAAGGTAGTTAGTGAAGGGAGACTGACCTCAGTACCCCTGTTCACAGCTACTGTTGCCATCTGGTATGGAGAATTTGGAGCAAATGATCACACAGATCATCTCTGCAGTGTTTATTGTAACTACTTTATATACTAATGAGAAATATTAAATTAAATACCATTTAATTTTTTATCCCATTGCACTTAAAAGCCTTAACCTATGTCTCTGCTAGCTTTAGGTCACAAAAATATGTATATAGAGCAAGAATGTGGGGAAAAAAAGTCAGCTTGAACGTGTGAATTGAGAGCAAATCTCCAAATGAAACTGTAGGTGTTAGAATAGTTCCTTTTGATAAATTCTCTGCTTTGTATTGCTGCAGATGGAATTTTATCTGTGTTTGCCTCCCTAGTGTCTTGGTTGGTTCTTTCATTGACATGGAATGAGCGTCACAGATGTTATCAAAGTAACAAAAGGGCAGCCAACAAAAATGCTTATTTTTTAAAATCTAGTTGAATATTTCATGTTAATCAAAAGTGTGGTGCTGTTACACAAACAGCGTGTTGTAGCTGCTTGGCTAAATAAGCTTTCAATATGCTGTAATTGGATTGGTTCATACAGATATCTTGTCTATACCTCTGTGTAATACAGCTGAGCTCTATCAAAATAGTTTCAGGGTTTTTTGTATCCCTTAATGAAACAATCCCTTTTGAAACAATAAAGAAGCAGACAGCAGCATTTTCTAGAAATTTTGAGACTCTCTATAGAACTTTTGTGTATATACATTTTTTCCAGGTAGTCTTTAGCTGGTTTTCTGTTTGAATCTAGCCAGGATTGGCTTTTTAGTTCATGTGAAAGTTTTTTTTTTTATAAAGATGTAGGGTTCTGGATACTCACACAATGTCTATGCCCATGTTTTTAATCTTCTGTTAGAAGGAACCTGGAACAAAGGCCAACAAAGGTGCTAAAGGGAAGAAGGATGAAAAGCAAGAAGCTGCAAAGGAAGGTACTACACCATCTGAAAATGGTGAAAATAAAGCTGAAGAGGTACTTTCCACACATACCTCCTGCTGATTGAATCAGTGTTTTTTAATTATTCAGCCTTTCAGCCATTGATAGCATGTTCATAATGTTTCTTTTTATTGCCCATAATGTTATTGCAGATTCGCATCTCTCGCTCAACTGTTAGTGTTTCAACATCCAGAGGTGCCCCACCCAGCACACTGTCAGTAAAAGGGCAGATTGAAACAGTGAAAGTTAAGGGTACGGTAGAGCATTCAGCATGTGTGCAGTGAATAGAAACAGATAGTAGTGTGGTGCTTTTCAGTATGAACAATGGAAGCTGACAGGTAAGGCTTGTATTGATTTTGAAAAGCTGGGAGCAATAATTTAAGAAAAGGGTGTGAATGTACATGTTCTGTTTGTGGAAGTGTCATATGGACACAGGTTTGAAACTGAGCTGTTGCAAATAAGAAATCAAAGTAGTAAGGACAGTTTGGGTCTTTAGGAATGTGATGGCCATTTACTATAGTAATTAATTTCTTTTTCTTCTCCACAGGCTCAGAAAACTGAATCTGTAGGTGACAAGAATGAATGAAATATCATGAAAATTTTGGGTTGATTTTATGTACCTCTTGGACAACTTTTAAAAGATATTTTTATCAAGTATTTTGTAAATGCTAATTTTTTTAGGACTATGATAGTTGACATATTAAACTGTATATGAACATTTCCCTTCTCATAACAGTGCTTTTAGAAATTCCCATTGTTGCCAAGTAATATAAATATCAACTTAATATTGCAAGGTATGTGTAAAATTGGATCAGCATTCCATACACTTGCTTTAAAAAAATCAAGTCTTGTGCATATGGTGATGTTTTTACTGTGCGTATTTGAATTTTCCATGCAGTTTTTCTAGAGCAATAATCAGTGGTGCTTTTGTACTTAGGGTTTATGTGATTTTAATGAAACATGGATAGATGTGGCCACCTGCTGACTATTTTGGGTTCTTTTAATGGATTAAAATAAAAAGGTCTCCTTGCCTGCAAAACTACAGCCTCCTAATGTTTTCTCTAAATCTGAGGTATGCCTTACTCATATTTTCAGCTGTTACAAGGAAGACTAAATGATTTAGCAATGATTGTTTTGCATGCAATCTGTTTGCTTTCTTGCTGATGTCTGATTAAAAAACACCCACACAGGAGTAGCAGGCTGGGATTTTCAGTGGCCCCCAACTTAAGGGACTTAATACATTCTTCATAGATACATTCTTCAGATGTACTGTCACAGGGTGAGTAGAGTTGCCATACTCTATCAGGATATTGTGTCTGTAATGAGCTATCATTACAGAATGAATTGGTTGATTGATAGAGACATACAGTAACTTAAAAGTAGCTTTGTTTTTCCCCATTCTCTTTTCGTTAACCTGCATCATACTCGATGGAAACCTTTCTTTCTATCTGCAGCCTCAAACTTAATAGTAATTGCTGTTCTGCTTCATCTGAGGACAGTTGTCAATATGTTGAAATCGCTGTTAAACAGCGCTGTATACTTGGTACCTGGTAGAAACAGAACAATGAAAGTTATTTTTGAGGTGCTTGTGGTGGCACGGTAGATTAGCTAATGATGTTTCGGTGTCCATGTTTCAACTCTGCAGCTCGTTCTAAGCACCTTTTATAATTTTTCTCCTTCTCTTTTCTCTAGGGGCCCTGGTATTTCTGTTGTTACTTCTGGGATGGGAGGGGTGAGAGAAAAGATGTTTCCTGTGCTTCAGTAGCATTGATTTGTATTGCTCAAGTGGTGGCCATTATGTCTGAGGATACCTTTCGCTTGTTTAAGTCAATAAATAAATGACTGTTGCCTGACCTAGCATTCTATTTATTCTTTGGGAAGCAATCTCCAGTTGCCTTTTTTAATTAAAACAGAAAAGAAGCCAAGCCTCTCTACACTTAAAAATTGCAGATTGATTACCAAACCTCTATATACTAACTAGAATAGTAGTTAAGACGTGCATTAAGATAAATGCCTCCTCTGCTTTCGTGATAGGTTTGCTACAGCCAATAAGAGGAGGCTGTTCTCTGTATTATTTACTTTTGCAAGAAAATATAAACTAATTTTGGCCTGCCTTTGGTGATGGAAGGCAGAGTGCTGTAACAGAACTTAAAGCCTAATGAGAGGGAAAGTCCATATTGTTACTCAGTGATGCATTCTGATTTGCTTTGAGGGACTGGTAATTTAGACACTATCATAGGATTCTAGAATGCCTGGGGTTGGAAGGGAACTCCAAGGGTCATCTACTCCAACCTCCCTGCAGTAAGTAGGGACATCTTCAAGTCTGATCAAGCCATGGGAAGTTTAACAGTGAACTTCTTCCACAGAAGCATACAAGTGCATTTTCTAATCATTTGTCAACTGATGGGTTTATTGTTCCTCCTCCGAGGGGTTTTGTATACTCGCATCATTTTCTGTGGAAAACGAGGAGATTAGTTGCTGAATTCTGTCTAGACAGTTGGAGTTCTTGAATCAAACCTTTTAACTTGGATTTAATTTAGGCATGAGCATCACAAGACACTGACGCATTCCTGGACAGGCTTATTTTAGGAAAGTTTTGCTAAATGCCTAAAAGGTGAGTGGAAGTTGGGTCCTTAAACTAATCTCGCAATATCCTAACCTAGTAATTTTGACACAAAATTACTCTGTTGACTTGACCAGATGAGGACATTCATCTCGATGGCAGAGCTCTGTTAGAAGCATTTAAGAACAGAAAATCCACTTGGGTGATGTTTAGTGAAGCACAAGATCCAGCTGTTTTTCAGAAGTGCTTTGTAAATGTGCTGCTTTCCTGTCTTTTTCATCTGTCTACCAGAGTTTTAAGAGAAATTTTCAAAGCACTGTATCAAGTTCTAGAACACTTTTGTTAAGAATTAGAATGGTCACACATTCAAACACAGTCTTCATGAGCAGCTGGTGATCTGCAGAGCACCTTTAGGAGTATTTTAGCAAGCATTTTAGTTTTGAAGTGTCACTTGAAAGTGCCAGGTGCTTGCATCTCAGCCAAGACAAAACTTGCATCGTCAGTATTTAATGACTGGCTGCTTCACACTTGAACACAAGGTTTGGAGGTATCCCTGAAAGGGGTATTCTTGCTTTGTAGGATATAACATGGGTAGTTCAGGGTATGTTAAAAAACAAACAAACAAAAACAACAAAAAAAAAGAAACTTGGGAAGGATTGACTATTTTTAAGTTAAAAGAAGACAGGTACATCAGAAACAAAGAGTTAATGAATGATCAAAAAATCACTCGAGTAGCTAAAGATCAACCTTCCTTAGCTTTATATAATTTCTCTGGGTTGATATTTTCTGCTGCTTCCCTCCCCTTGACTGTCCTTGGGCTAACTGCATTTGTTAGCACAAGGTTACACTTGGTGTTTTGTCTCTTCAAATGACCAAGGCAGATTTTTCTGAATGGAGAACCTTGAAGATGAGAGGCAAACATTTCAAGGGAATACCAATGGAAAATTAATCCTTATGCTGAACAGCAGTAAAAATAAATATTTTTTTTCTTGCTACACTTTGCTCAACTCAGAAGTTTGAGAGTTACTTGTTCTGTTCATAACTGCAAAAAGAAAAGTAGTACGGAAAGGGAGAAGAAATAGCTAGAAAATAAGAATCCCTTATCAGAACAAATAACAAACGTGTTACATTTGCAATGGAATAGGAAAAGCTGTGGGGTTTTTTTTTGTATGCTTAGTTCTGTGATTTTTTTTATTTAATTATTTTTATTTATGTAGCTTAAGAGGGGGAAAAATAAGGTCACCTAAATGTTCAGGAGAGAACATAGTTTAAAATGAAAGCAGTTCTACGGTCCTAAGGTATACATCATGATACCAAGCCTCAACATCCACGATGTTGATTAAATTTCTACTGAAATTATAGGAAATTTATATAACTAACTCAATTATACAACTAAGTCGCCATTCTGTAAAGGTACAGATCTGTACAGGGTCATCAATTGAGAAAGGGCAAAATAATCTGAACTGTGAGGGAGCCTGTGTCTCTTCTGAATAAATTGCTTTTGACCTGGCTTGCCTTAGTGGATCTGTATTTTCACTTGTATCTTTGTGTCTGGGATACTGCTGGGCAGCTGACTGGTGTCAGATTTAAAGTGACAATTGAGCCCACTATGTCAATTTATGTTACGTAAGTCAGTAAACTTCTTTATTTGAATCAGAGCAGAAAAAGGGACAGGAGACTGTCTACAAACAAGTTCCGTGGCAAGAACACAGTCATTCTTCTGGCTTAAGGATTATTACTGTTCTTCTGTTGTAGGGAAACTTGAGGGGTACTTCCACTGCTGCTTAAATTACTGTGTATATAAAGCTCAGGAGATGCACTACAATGTTCAGTGCCTATTTATTTTAAATATAAAGACAAGAATTTTCTACTCCTGTTCTCCATAATAACCATACTTCTTGCTTTATTCAGAAACTATGAACTTGGTGTAAAAGCTGTTATTTGGCTAGATACAGCCAGATTGCCACCAGTTGCCTTCTGTAATGTCCAATTTTGTGTTCACAGTAAATCAGAATGAGATAATTATGGCTTTCCTAAAGAAAATGACAGGTAAACTATTTTGATACATTACTCCCTTGTGATGAACCATAGTATTAGCCACAAAACAGTTCATATGTAATAAGCGGAGACTAACAAGTGTTTGACTAGTACAGCAAAATACTCTTGTAAGCACCTTCAAAGTGACTATAAATGAATTCTGGTGAAAAATGACAACAGTACATTTCAAATTTGTCTATTGATAAAAATTCATCTCTCTTTTCCAAATGTGAATGGAAAAGCATATTTGCATAACTGCTAAGATAAGGATAAAGCTAGTAATATAAATTCATGCTCAAAAGAGAAACTTGAGTGTATGGGGCCATTGTGCTTAATTTTAGTGCTGCATTTAAGTTACAGTAGTATAAGTTGTAGGAATTGTTTTATCACTGTTTTGATTCTCATTTGGAAACAAATTTCAGACTTGGGGCCCATAAAAACTGAAGTTGTATTAGACAATTTCAGGTACTAAGCTGTCTGATATGAATCTTCTAATAATGAACAGTTTAATGGAAAGCAATATAATTTAAGATGACAATACAGCAACTGGAAGTAATGATCTTGTCAGAGTCCTCAGCCTATTTCTAACTATGAATATAAAATATTACTGTAGTGCCTTACAAAATAAGAGCTGTAGCTCAAGAGCTTTTACCTTGTCCTGGGACTAAGCTGAGGAAGGCCATTCTAAGCTTCTTTTTGAGAAGAATCACAATAGAATATTCTAAAGATCTAGTTTCTTAAAACCAACCCAACACCCTCCTAATTTCTGATGTTATTTAGTATCGGGAATATTCTGCAATAAGTTGGAAGATGTGAACTCTTATCATGAAGGGATTCATAACCATTGGAGATTAAGAAACTAATGTCTGTATGTCAATTGCATCAGAATAGCTGAGAATAAGGAATGTCAATCTGGAGAATTTTTGTGGGTCTTCACAGTACTTTTAAAGGAGGCTGTGAATTTTTCCCAAAGAGGAATGCTTCTCCCATGGCAGCTGCAGGTTGTCCCAGGATGAGGTTGGAAGCAGGTTCCCTCATGGCTGGATGTAGGAGAGGACATGTAGGAGTACTCTGTGGTGATAGCAAAGCAACGTTGTTGTGTGGCAGACAAGCTGGGAGCAGGGGAGAAATGGCAAGAAGGGAAGAAGTCTGACCTGGTAATCTGGGTAGGTGGGTATGGAGGAAGAGATCTCGCACAACACAGGAGCAACATTTTCCTTAGGAATAGGTACAAGAGAGAAACACAGCTAAATTCTGTGCATGCGTAAGCAAGCCTTGGATGTCACTAGATTTATTTTTCCCCCTCAGGTCTTTTACCAACAATCCATGTACTAAGGGTACTTTGTTGTTGTTCCCTCTGGAATACACTTCTGGTAAATCATGTAACTTTAATGTTTTCTGCTTCCCTGAGGGCCTTTTTGCACTTAGGTATCATTTGTGTATCGCTGCCAAATTTCTACCTGTAGGATAACTACTGTTTGTGCTGATGAACTTCTGTAGTCTTTCAGGAAGCTCTGCCTCCTTCGCCTGCCAGGGGAACTAGGTATGTGAAAGTTTAAACCATAAGGTAATTCCGAGAGACAGCCTCCAGAACCTGTTTTGTACAGTTTAGCCCATTGTATTACATCTATGCCATTTGAAAACAGTTTTTGGACATCTCCAGCCAAGTAAGACACGGTGAGAGAGTTCAGTGAGCATGGACTCCCTTCCAGAGCCAGCATGAGAGCATCCTCCATGATATGAACAGAAGTCAACAGTTCAGCTCATCTTAAAATGAGTGAAGAAGATAAAAATTTTGATGCCCTTTTTTGGCATGGAGGTGATCATACAGGATAAACAATCTGTCTGGCAGGAAGATGAGAAGTCTGCTATCTACACCACTGGCAACAGACACCAGCCCTAGAGGTGAGATGGAGGATTGCACATTAAGATAGATGGGTGAAGGCCTCGTGAATTGAGCACCTTTTCTGCTACCTGGAGACTTCTTCACAGAGTGGCCATGCACCAGATGAGGGTTGCTTGGCCTCAGCAGCCAAAGATTAGGTGTGGGCTATGAACCGAGTGTGTGTGTAGTGGTTGTTCATCTGAGGGAAGAATGTGACTGCTACAGATTATTCTGATGCAGAGTAGCTGAGAAAGGTCACGCTCCCAAGAGTGCCTTTGGTGTGACTTTTTTTGTGAGATGTTTTTTTCTTCAATGACCACGTTGAGTCAGAAAGCTGGCAATAATTATTCAAAAATGGTAGAAGTGGAAGACTTTACATGTTGAGCTGCAAGTGCCATTTACAGCAGCAGCTGAATGTAGTTGTAAATGTATCCCAAAGGCCAGCAAAAAATGTATTTCCAAGTAGGTGTTACCCTCAGTGGTGAAACCACACGAAGGATCACTGCCACACAAATTGTAAGTAACTGATATTAGGACACTTGTCTTTGGCTCTGTCAAGCCCCTATTCCCTTTACACTTGCATGATTCACGGGGGTATCTTAAATTGTTTTTGCAATGCTGGATCTTTTAAGTAAAAACAATCGTGCTCCTCATCCGACAAATGCTTCAGTAGTAGCACTGGGTTCACCCTTTCACTTTGGGGCGGTGCTTTGTGTCTAAAGATCCTAAACCACAAGAAGTAATGTGTAGAAAGCAGCCAGCAGCACAAATACTGCATTCTTACAACGTTCAATGACTGATTCAGTTTATCACTAATAACAACAGCTTTGTTTTGTATCAACAAGCATGGGACATACTGTCTGTCCCCTTTATTTTACAAAGCAATTAAACAATGCATTTGGTATCATGTATCTCTTTACAGCAGTGCATCGGTCATGTTTAGCAGATTGATACCTTCTATGTTATTGTTACAATATGAATAAAGGGCTCTGTTGCATATTAGTTTTTTCAAAACTGGGTGTTCTCCCTTCCCCCCCAGTAGTCCTGTTTTCACTAGATAAGACAGCAAGAAGCTAAAAAAGAAATAAAAATTAATAAATAAAACTGTAAGGATTTCTTACAGTGCTTTTCATAGACTAGCCTTCCTGTTCCTAGGAAGGTCTGACAAAGCCTTCAATCACGCAGCATCTCCTTTGCAATATTCCTTTTTAAACAGTGTGTTGCATGCAACTGCAACCAGCTCTTGACTATCTCCACGTGTGCGTGGTTACCAGTTCAGAGCACTGTAAATGTTTAAGACACCCTGTGCATCTCCCTGACAGCTGTTAGTTTATGTTTACCTCCAGTTAATGTTATGTTGTTTTATTTCAACTTCTCAGAGCTTTATACGTTCTATTTTCCATGTTTGTTTCCCACATCCACAATGGAGTCTTAGTGAGAGACCAAGAAGATTTTAGGATCATTTTAAGCATTTCAGAGTTTTCTCATTATTTGCTGGACAGAATGGAGAATCAAGTAACTCGGGCTGATCAAAAATGGATGGAGATGTATTACGGTTTGTTACAAACTAGCTAGGATTTATCTCAGCTTCTAGAACTTCCAAAGGACATCTGTGTTGGACATACTCTGTATTTTATATACTGTACCTCAGTAAAAAGACATCAGATTTTTTAGGAGTGAAGCAGAATGTAAGTCTGTGGTTTTGTTCATCACAAAGGCTACAACTATGCTAGCAAATTAAAAGCTGCCAAGGTGCAGAGCTGGAGTCTTGAAGCCCTCTGCTTACACTTTTAAACTGTTATCAGCAATGTCTCTGTGCTTGGTCCAGTTCAAGCAGCACTCTCCCAAACAACTCTGGGCATGGTTCAAGGGTTAGCTTAGCCTTAGCTGACAATGCAGATACAACCACCCTGTCTTGGTGGTTAACAGAGTTTAATAATATGGATATGACCATTGGCATGAGGCAGTTGGCCTCAGAAGTGTCATGGGCACTAATACTCTTCAGTTTGCTAATGTGGGTAAAGTTCAACATTGAGGAAGACAGCAGCAAGTACTCCTTACTTTCTGTACACTGGGATTCAAAATGTTGTCTGTAAATATGTCCTGCTCTCCTACAAGAAGTCCTACACTATTAGAAGCATCCCACAGTGAAAGAATTGAGAGGCACACACCACTCTCCTAGAGGGAGAAGAAAAATCCTAGGATTCTGGATGCTGGAAATTTTCAAGTCAAAAAACAGGGCTGGGAGTATATGGGAACAAAGCGTTTCAGAGTTAATCTGATGAAATGTTGGATGCACCAAGAGTGGTGTACCATAAATCCAAAGGTCATTGTCAGTTGAAGGATTTTCTAATATTACTTGAATATTAATTAATCTAGTTTAGATTAAAAGAACCAAAGAAAGTGGATTTAGGACTTATGTAATTTGGACAGTTTTTGCTAGCAGTTGTAGAAGATTTCAGAAGAAAAGGACTTGGGAAAAACAGAGTAGAGATGCTGCTATATTGTTAGAATTTAAGAAGTGTGTAGAGTTTTGGTTTTGTTGGTTTTTGTTCAGTGTTTTTTTTTGTAAATGAGATTAGGTAGGTAAATACCTCTTCCTGGTTTTTTTTTTAAGAATATTTACTACTTTTAAAATAAATTGTAAGTAATACCTTAAACAGCACCAGGGCTTGGGTTTGGACATTACATAGCAGCTGTCTCTGTTAAAATTGTCAGCAACTGCTATGCAGTCTGAGGAAAAGAATCATCATCATCATCATCATTGAATAGTTTGGGTTGGAAGGGACCTTCTAGGTGCAGCCCCATGCAGTGAATAGGGACATTTTCAACTAGAGCAGGGTGCTCAGAGCCTTGTCCAACCTGACCTGGAACATTTCCAGAGATGGGACTTATACCACCTCTCAGGGCAACTTGTGACAGTGTTTCACCAACCTAATTGTAAAAAATGTCTTCTTTATATACAGTCCAAATCTCCTCTCCTTTAGTTTAAAACCATTAAGCCTTGACCTATCACAACAGCCCTTGATAAAAAGACTGCCCCTATCTTTCTCATAGGGCCCCCTTGAAGTACTGAAAGGCTGCAGTAAGGTCTCCCTGGAGCCACCCCTTCAGGTTGAACAACCCAAACACTCTCAGCTTCTCCTAGGAGAGGTGCTCGAGCCCTCTGATCATTTTTGCGGCCCTCCTCTGGACTCGCTCCTTCAGGTCCACCTCCTTCTTGTGATGCGGACTCCCGACCTGGATGGAGTAGT
>VWZY01001646.1:211200-233888 GCA_013399075.1 Chloroceryle aenea
GGGAGTGGGCTGGCTTGAGGTGTCCTTCCTGGTTCTGCGTGTGTGCTGGTAGGGTGCGTTACATGGCTTTACGTCTTGTATATACAGCGTGTCTGTTGCGTAGGTAGGACTAACTGGACTTTTCTAGGCTTACATCACAAATTTCACATACGTGGTTATTTGATTTGTCCTTTGGTTTGTGTTTTTTACTGTTTGTGGGTTTGATTTTTTTTTTTTCTTTCTTTCTCAGTCTTTCCCAATAGCGTGCTCTTATCTCGGGTGTAACGTCAGCGATAAAAAGTATCAGTTGCAGTGTGGTAGTCCTTGCTAACAGAGGCATATTGTGGTTAGTGTTTTTCCTAAGGTGTGTGAACTACAGTAGTTGGGAAAACAGCAGTTAAGATGCCTGTGTCTGTTAGTAACTTGTTGCTAGTATTGTTTTCATTGCAGGTGCTCTGTTGTATAATTTAGTCTCTGAATTTCTGAATAGGATTTCAGAGGAAGACTAAGCACTGCTTGCAATGTTCATCAAAGTGAGATTTCCCTTCAGGCTTTTGGGTTGGTTATAGTAGTTCTGAGTTTAAGTACTTTTGAGAGTTATGCATGTGGAGAACTTTGAGCTCACACATAAGGAGATGGAATAATTCCCATTAGTAATGTGTCCAGTAAAGACTGTTGGCACACGCACTATTTTTGTTGTATCACAAATGTTATGGCATGAGTCATAGATTTGTTGTAACTGGAACAAGTTTACTTAGCTGCATTGGTGGATTGGCCTCGGCGTTCTAATGCACGTGGTGTGGAAGAATTGACAGCAGTTGAGTTCTCAAAAACATAAATACCAATACTTTACAATTTTCCTGAAATCAATCATCAAGATACTCAACTATGAATGCTGGTACTTTGCATGATGTATTATGCTACTCTTATTTATCTCTGTATTTCTAAGACTAAGGTGGTATTTACCCTTTCAAACAGTGGATAGAAGTTGCTTGGTAAAAGTTACCATGAATCTTTCTCTTCTGTCCTATAAATTATAAGAAATTGGAGGTGCAGTCTTCATGGATTCGGGTTTCTTCTATATAGTCAGAATATAAAAGGTTGTGAAGAAAGAGAAGGTGAGGAAAAAGACATTTTAAGGGCTGAAGTAAGGAGACTTGATGAGAAGTTCATTCAGAACCGTTTTTCCATGAAATGTCCTTTGTTTGTTAGAATGTGCTGAGTAAATAATTTAATCAGAATAGGTATGTAACATAAAGTGTAGTTCCTTAAAATTTGGACTTGATCCTGGATGTGTGTATTTGGAGATAGATTGCTGAGTAGATCCTTTCACTTTTTGTCATCTTCTGTTCCTAACCAAGTCTTCTTAGACTTCTTGATAAACCTTGATAAGCCTTTTTCCACCTCGACCCTACCTAGATCTTGAGGTGGGAAGAAATTGGTTACTTTATCCTTCATCATCCTCTCTGTCTGCTTTTGCTTCAGTTGCCAAAGATGCATGAATTTTGCATTACTTGACATTTTAGGCCCGTGAAAGCTAGCACAGTGTATTTGCAACGTAGCAGTTATATTTCATACAAAATAGCTGTTTTTCTGAGTGTCTTGTTTCAATAAACAAAAACTTATTTAGCCCAAACCAAAGAATCTTTAGTTTTTAAGATGGAGGTTGATGATGAGCCTTCTGTTAATTTTTTTTTCATTTAAAAAAAAATAAAATCCAGCTTTAAGGTGCTGATTCTGCTTTTTGAAGATGGCATGTTTTGTCATCTTTGTTACCACATCTCAGACTTGAGTATCTTGAGCTTTCCCTAAACTTTGTAGAAGGGACTGAAGGGAGAAAAGCTAAGAAAGAAAAATACTAGGAAATATGTTAGATACCTGACTTCATTCCAGGAGGGAATAAAAGCTCTGTGTAACAGCAAAGGGAGTCTAATCTCAATCTTCTGGTTTGTTGTTTGCAAAATCATGCCTTTATTATGCATCTATTTAGGTGGATATTTTCCCAACAGATGATGATGGTCCTGGTTTTGTCCTTGTGAGGATTTTTATTTAGGAATTCTTATTAAAGTTAAGTTTCTGTTATTAGGTAGAAGTTCACAGCCTTAGAGATTTTATTTCTGTAACTTAATTTGTGCAAATAATGTTAAATCCAATGCATTTTTCATCTAGTAAATGACTTTCATTTTGCTGTTTGGTCAGTGAAAGTAAATGTTTCATTTTCTTATAAGCTAACACCATGCTTTGCATGCTTGAGAGGAAGTACATGCGACAGGAAATACATGAGTTCAGAAATGCCATTATGCTGTGTTTTATGTTCTTAAGTGATTTTTCTTGAACTCAAGTGTTTCTCCATTTTTCTGCAGTTACCATTTGTAGTATAAACCACTTGAATCTTTAAGAATGCAGTCCCTTATTTCAAGAGTTGCCAATCTCATTTTTATATCCTCAATATTAAGATTTCTGTTTGTGCTAGATTCTCTGTAAATTTGAGTCCCCAGTAGGCCACTTTCAACCTAGGTGTACCAAGGATGGTGGGACTCTTCAGAAACAGATCTCTGAATGCTTTGTATTCTCTTGCATTAGTTGTGAAAACTTTTTAATTGTTAACTAGCTATTTTTCTCTTCTTTTTGAAAGATTGACGAATTTTCATGAGGGGGGACAAAAATTGAGGAATTTTAAGAGTTAACAGCTCACTTCAGCAGAGCAAGGCAGTCTTGTGGATTGTTTATAGATCGTGGTTAAAGATGTTAAGTGTTGTGTAGCTCAGCTCGTAACCACATTTGTTAGGGCCTTGATGCACGAGCAATCTGTGGTGCATCATTTCACTCCACGGTAATCGTTTTCTCGAGTTGCAGTTTCACTATGGGTGTAGCTGCTCCAATTGTATGCTGTGGATGAAAGCTGTGTTTCTGCTGCACCCTTTGTGTAGGTTCCAGTGCTCATCCGAATGTGGTGTTAGTCAGATAAGGGAGCTGAACTGTCTGAAAAGGGAACAGAACAGGAATTATTTTCGGATGGTTCAGCTCTCCTTTTGTGTGCAGCTACGTGGGTCCCATCACCACTGCGAAGGAAAGGATAGAAGTGCGGGAATGTGTGGCCTTGCTGGATGAACCCGACTGTTAAGATTCATTGTGTTAATTTAGAGTGTGGTTGTTCTTTTGTTTTTGTTGCTGTTGGTTTGATTGTTTTGTTTTGGTGTGGCTTGTTCTGCCGTTTGTTTGTTTGGTAGCGGTGGTTGTTCTTGGTTTAGTTTAGTTTTGTTTTGTTTTTTTTTGTAAGATCTTCTAGGGTACAAACATTGTAATGTATATGATCAGAAGCAGCATGTTAATTTTCTTTCCAAAATACTCCTATTACTGTCATTTTCTTTGTTGAATTAGAATTTTATTCACATTTGTGGCTGTTGAGGAGGGAGAAGGCAGGGAATTCACATCAAATAGACAGTTCGATGGGTTTAGCAGGCAGAATGCCTTGTTCTCGGGATCTGTTTATTACTCTTTTGCTAGCATTTCTCCTTTCCTCTTCCCCTGCCCACAACTATTAAATGTCATTTAAAGTGAGAATGATGAAAGGCTATTTTCAGGCTGTTCCACTGTTTGTTCCTTTTGGTTATGCAAAGATGTGTGAAGTCACAAAGAATATCTGTGGGATGGGGACACTAAGGGCATTGACATGATTTCATTGTTTGTGTAATACCTAACATAGCAAAGTCTTCTGGCAGTATTGTGGTTGCAGCTCAATATTTCTGTTTCTTAATAAGTAACTAGATAATAAGTGGTTTGTTTCTTCAGGTAATCTTGTGCTTTAAAGATACTCGAAGAAATAGGGAGCAAAAATAAAACTTGGTTTGAATCAGAGAGCTGCATCACCATCTAGGTTTTTGTTATTAACAATATTTTGGGGTAAAGCTACACAGTGTCTTGGAAGGTGGTCTAAAAGACTTTGCCCTAGAGGCAAGAAAACCTGTGAAATTATTATGATCCATAGCCATGTTTTGGTCTCATCATCAGTACTTCTGTTGGACATACATCAAATTAAATGATTTTTTTTTTAGTTCTCAAAGAGAAATTTCTGTTCTACAGATTATTCCTGTAGCTGGGAATCCAGGTGATGTTAGATCCTCTCTGTTCAAACTGTTAGATTTTCATGAGAAGAAACTGTCATCCACTGTGCCAAGTAGTGTACATTTGCTCGTTCCACAGCTAATCAAGAGGATTGCCAAAGTCAGCTGTCTTGTGCAAGGTCTTTCAAATCAGACCAAGGAACGTGAAAGAGTTTAAGATAGGCAAATAGGTACAGGTAGTCTAGCAGTAAAAGTAATCTCAGAGTAAAATAGAGAGCAGTGATGGGTGGCATTTCTCAGGGGTCAGTTCTGGATCTGGCGCTGTTTAACATCTTTGTAGGTGACATGGGCAGTGGGATTAAGTGCATCATCAGCAAGTTTGCTGATGACGTGCTGGAGGGAAGGGATACCATCCAGAGGGACCTTGAGGTGGGCCTGTGCAAACTTCATGAAGTTCAACAAGGCCAAGTGCAAGGCCCTGTGCAAGGGTTGGGGCAATCCCAAGCATAAACATAAGCTGGGCAATGAGTGGATTGAGAGCAGCCCTGTGGGGAAGGATTTAGAGGTGCTGGTGGGTGAAAAAACTGTATGACCCAGGAATGCGCACTTGCAGCCTAGAAAGCCAGTTGCATCATGGGCTGCATCAAGAGAAGCGAGGCTAGCAGGTCCAGGGAGGTGATTCTCTCCCCTTACACTGCTCTCTTAAGACCCCACCTGTAGTCCTGTCTTCAGCTCAGTGGTCCCCAGCATAAGAAAGACATGGATCTCTGGACCTGCTGGGTCCAGAGGAGGGCCACAATGATGATCAGGGGTCCACCACCCCTATGAAGGCAGGCTGAGAGGGTTGGGGTGGTTNATGGAGACATTGGCCTTCCAGTACTTAAAAGGGGGCCCTGCTGGGAAGGAAGTTCAATGATAGGACAGGGTGTAATAGTTTCAAACTGAAAAAGAGTAGATGTGAGGAAGAAATTATTTACTATGATGGTGATGAGACTGGTGCAGGTTGTGCAGAGAAGTTATGGATGCCCCTATCCCTGAAGTGTTCAAGGAGAGGTTGGATGGGGCTTTCAGCTGCCGGGTCTAGGGGAGGTTGGAAGTAGATGATCTTTAAGGTTCGTTCCAGCCTGAAACATTCTGTGAAAATAAGCCATTTCTGTAGGAAATAGTGGCTAAGTATCTATATACTTTTAGCTCAAGAATAATTAAGAAGTACACAGGAAATAAACATGCTTCAGGGAAAATAGTTAATTCTTCAGTTCTACCCTCTCTGCTGTTTGTATCCCATGACTGTNTGCAATTCCCATCTTTAAAGTGACAAGGCAGTGGCTGGTGGTACAGGGTACTCAGATTGATGGTGTCACATAGTACAACAGTTACTGTAATTCAATTTGGAGCTTGTTTTTGGTAACATGTTACATAGCAGAATAGTTAGAGCTGGGATAGCTGCTGGTATTAGCAAGATTGAGCTCTTGCATCCTGAAATACAGGTAGCTGACTGACTTACATTTTGTTGTTAAATGTCCGTGTGTGGAAATGTTTTTCTGGAAGGTATTTACAGTCAAACTTCTAGATAAGCATGTTAACTGTTAGCATGAAAAAGAAAGACCAACCCAGCAATAATTCTTCAGAGAACATTTCAGTATGCATAGTGCTGAGAGCAGAATCCGGAATGGGGTCATATTTTACTTGGATGTCTAAAACACTGGCAGCAAATAACTGCATTATGTATTGCAAATTTAGCTAAAGAGTCTAGGTCAAATCATGATTCTGTTGGTGCATTCGTTGTGATACTGATGCTGAATTATTCTGCAGAGTCATGCAGAATGAAAATCTGCACTTAAGTCTATTTCAAAGGCAATAAAGATTTGAATGTTAGCCCAGATAGCTGTGTAGCTGCATTTTGTGTATTCCCATGCTGTTTGTTTGGAATTAGTAAAGTTGGGAGTAGTAGGTAAAGGGTGAAGTTGAGGGTAATGCTGCTGCTTATTTTCTAGAAAATAATATTTGTGCTTAAGATCTGAAAAATGTGTACTTTTTAAGGGTTCTCTTTTTTTTACAGTAATATTTAAGAAATGTTGCTGACTTGAGTAGTCTAGGCAGGCAGATTTTTTTCTTTTTTTTATAAGTACTTGGTTTAGGAGGAGGACACAGGGCAGTAGATGTATTTTTATTTTTACTTTGTCAGTGCAAGAAGTGTCTCCTGATAGGCTGCATCTTAGAACAATCCAAATAATTTTAGCTAGTTCCTTTTTTAATTTTAGCTAGTTCCTTTTCTTTCTTTTTCCTTTGTCAAAAGAAAGGAATCAGATTATGGTGAATTTCTGTTACACACTTTTTGCGTTTGTGATCTACTGTAATGCTAATAGTCACACACACAGGTTGGCACTGGAACAGGCTTCCTAGAGAGGTAGTTGGTGCCCCAAGCCTGTCAGTGTTTAAGAGGCATTTGGACAATGCCCTTAATAGCACACTTTAACTTATGGTTAGCCCTAAAGTGATCAGGCAGTTGGACTAGGTGATTGTTGTAGGTCCCTTTCAACTGGGGCTATTCTATTAATATTGTTAACGATACTTTTTTTTTTTCCTGATGGAGAAGAAAGTACTTCACTTGAACAAAACTTACTTAATAGCCTATTTTTAATGAATTATTTAAGTTCAACAATTTACTTATTGAAGGAGAAAAAAATAAAGAAATCCAAATAAGACCTATAATGAAATGAGAGGGATTTTTGGTAGTGCATTTTCCAGTGACAGGAAGCTTACTACTTTTATATTCTTAAAAGTTTCTTGTGTGCTTTAGTGTTATATAGGAAAATGAGAGTCAAATGTTGACTCTGTGTTTCATGAAATGGTTTTATAAACTTGATGGAACTGACAAGTGTTTAGATGGCCAGGGTCACTTTTTTCTTTTTTTTTTAAGCCTACAGCTCAGTATTGTTCAATCGGTTTGTTAATGGTTTGGTTGCAAATGCTGCTTAGTAGTGAACAATGATTCAGACAAATGCTGTGCAGAAGCATCACAAAAATACTGTATGACATGGCATGAATAGCTGTTTTCACACAAATGTACATAAAGGAGGAGAGACTAGTGTGGATGTAAGGTGTATTAAGATCTTTAATGTTAAATATGATCAAGAATAATACTAACAGATCCCCCTTTTCACAACATTTGCTTTCAAACTGCACGAGAGACTGAGCCTAACTAGTTTCTGCTAAAATAAAAAAGTGAACACATGGCTTATGACAAATCATGAGAAGTCTGACTCAAGATGTCAGCTGGCTGTAGCTTTGGAATGTGTCAAAGCCAATTTGCTTCATTTACTTCAGATTTTGTGCATTGGTGAGGATATGTAAAACTAAAGGGTCTTGAGCAGGATAAAATTACAACTGTATTGATTATGTAGCTTTAATATTTGTGGTTAAACAAAAAAAAATCAGTAATTATTCTTTGAGAGACAAGTTCAGATTCTGCAGATGTGAAGTCTGGTTTTAGATAGGATTATACAAAGGGCAGTATTTGTCAAGTTTTTGTTTTCCTTTTGATATGAGCAGCGGAGAGCGAAAGCTAAGGAAATGAATCAGGGCTGTTGATGGCAGAAGCTGTACATAGATTTTGTTACTTCTTACGGCTGTTCTGATATTTTAGGGCTCTTGAGTATGTTTTTTTGACTGTGATTCCTCCTTTAAGTAGAAAAACCCCAAGTTTAATTTGCATGTTACTGATGAGAAAAATGGATTGGAATAGCAAGTTCTGTGAATTCAGTAGATTCTTTTTTGCCACTCTTCTAACAGGGTGCCTGTCTGATCACAGTCAGTTTAAATGAACTGATGTGTACAACCAACTCTAACTTTATGTAAAAAAATATAATGTCTAATGTATTTTAAAGGAAAGCCTTTTTCTTTAACTTGTGTGCATTTTATAAGTTATTTATCTTCAAGACAGTCAAATTCAGACAGCTTTCAAGACATTCTACAAATGGAATGTATTTCACAGAAGGAAAGTCCCGCTTTCCTGGAAACGGCTAAACATTTGTCCAACAATGGGAAGTGGTGAATGAATTCCTTGTTAGTTCTGCTTGCCATGCAGCTTATGCTTTACCTATTAAAACTGTCTTTATCTCAATCCACAAATTTTTGCTCTATTTACCCTTCTGATTTTCTACCCCATCCCACAGCAAGCTGCTGTGTGGGGCTGAGCTGCCAGCTGGTGTTAAACCACAACAGGAGCAAAAGAGAAACTGTCCTCCTTCACTAGAAGGTTGTGGGAATTACTGGTGTAAGCAAGGCTTTTCCAGAGCTTTGGTTTTAAACATTAGCACTCTTTATGTTAACAGACCGCTAGACTACATGAAGCGATTACAGTGTGTCAGCAAGATAGGCGCACATTTGATGAAGGATGGGGTATATTCCTGTTAATTGGGTGTAATTCAGGAGCATCATTCCACCTAAAATGTCAGTCACAGCCTTCTCTAGTTGCAGAATAACAAAACATCACAACCTTTTACTGCAGTACTTCTTTTTTCTTTCTGTGAAGACATCATTCCTACAGCCTGAAATATAAGACTACTACATGCCAAAGCCTGTACAAGAGCTGAAGAAAAACAAGTTTATATCCTCCCTCTTAGGTGTTTTAATTTTCTTTGTTAAAGTCTAAGCTGACAATAGCTTAAGGATTTTAAAAATGCTTTCTTAACCAAAAGTTAATAGGTTTTTACTATTGTCACATATATTTTGAAGCTTTTTCCCTTGTTAAATAAGATGGTCTTCTGATCTAGAATTGTAGTAGTTCAAAAGAATGAAATGGGTTTGTCTGGGCAGTCATTAGTGCTGGGTTAGCATTGTTACAATCAAGTGGTGAGAAGATCTGTTGTTGGTAATTGGAGCTTGGTTTGTACTGTGCAGGTGAAAACTATGAGCAGTTACAAAAACTGATAATGTTTGTAGCCTAACAGAGGACCACATATGTGAATTTTAAAGCTGAATTACTTAAGAAAACATTTTTGTTTAAAAGCTTTACAGTAAAACAAAAAACAACCAAAACCCAAAATCCACTTGTGGAGCTTCAGCGAGGTCTTGTGACTTAGATGAGTTGAGGCAAAATGTTTTTGTATTGTCTTCCACAAAAGCTGTGTTATTTATTTGGTACATGTGAATCTACCACAAATTCTGTAAATGTTGCTGTCCTTACAATCTTTGTCTTGTCTTTTATCATACAGTAACTTAAATAGACCAGGCCACTATTTAAATATAATATGTACTTTACATTTTCACTGTGATAATAAGGAGCTTTTTAGTCTGACCAACTGTGCCTTAAAGTTAGAAAGTAGTAAATACCAACAGTTGTCTCTACAAAGTTACATGTGCTGAACAGGAGATTTAATTGGGATCAGCTGGAAGGAATTATTATACTTAAAGGTCATCATTTGTTTTTATCCTTAGTGTACTATGATTTTCTTAAGAATTTGTGTAACGGTCTGGAAAAAAAAGAAACCATTAATTCTTAAAAAAATATGTTTATTGAATGTTTTGTTTGCTCTTCCATATCATAGGTGAAATATTACAGACACTTGGCACCTGATCACTTGCTTCAGATATGCCATCGACTTGGACCACTTCTAGAGCAAGAAATTCCCCAAAGTGTTCCTGGCGTGCAGACGCTATTAGGAGCTGGCCGACAGTCTTTACTTCGTACAAACAAAAGTATGAAAAATTTATGAGAATTTTAAGAGTTCTTGAAAAATCATTCCTCTTCTTCATTTTCACATGAAAGAATGGTTGTCTATATATTTTTATGTAATTTTTTAAAAACAGGTTGCAAACATGTTGTATGGAAAGGATCTGCTCTTGCTGCGCTACATTGTGGGAGACCTCCAGAGTCCCCTGTAAACTATGGCAGCCCACCTAGTATAGGTAAGTCAGTTTTATTCTGGTGTTGTGATTGTAATACCCAACTCTCAGGGCGATTGATTATTAAGATGTTGTGTTGTCATATTTGCCAATTTCTATGTGGGGGAAAAGGGTATTGTAAATTCATACACTAGCTCTGCTCTGAAGCTAGTTTTGTCTTTGAAGTATGAAGTGGATTAAAATATGTTTCAACAGTGAATACATACAAATAAAATAAACCCCTTTGTTTTTCTTAAAGATGTAGGAAAGCTGGCAGTAAAGCCAGGACAGTGTGGCCTGCACCCATTGTTAGGGAGAATAGGTCACACAGACTGGTAATGGTTTTCTTTGTCCTGTAGGAGTTACTCTTTCTAATGGTACATTCAGTAGTTTTGTAGCTGTGCTTTAGTTTGCTGTGCTGTATGGAGAAGTATGCATGTGCTGCCTGTTCTGTTGAAAAACTATGAAGATGGAGGCCAGGTGTACTCTCACTTTTCTTTCTCAGTTATTTTTAAGCTCTCATATGGTCAATAAACATGTTTGTTAGCTTTCAGTGTTTTAATGAGAATATACATGGGTTTCTTCAGTTGCTGGTAGAACTGAGGCATGGTACTTCAGGAGATTCTTTAAGGAGCATCCTTTTTCTTTTTGTCATGGATTGGAAAATGTGCAAAATTACTTATCTTTTCATCTTTCTCTGCTCATTATCAGGGGAAGGGGGAACGAGTAAGACCAAATTACCAGTGTGGATTATACCAAACCGGTAGTGGTTTATATCAAAAGAGTAGTTGCAGATAGATATGCAATGTTGGATGAAGGTGAGCAGAGAATATCCAGTTGATTGGCTACTGATTAGGCTGCAGCTGCTGCAAAGATAATGGTTTCTGTCCTGGTGAAAAACTGACTGAAGATATATTGAGGAACTAATCCGTAACAGTGTACAAATACATAGCCAAATGCTTTTTGGAACAGAGGCATCTTTTATGGGACAACTTGCCATTACAATTTCTCATTCTCAGAACTCCATTTGGAGACTACTGGTAGCCTATAAATTTTCCATAAATTGGGAGCTATATGCATGTAAATATCTATATAAATACATAAAATATGTAATTGAGAGAGATTAATTTGGGCTATTTGTATTATTTCTCATGTTGAGGAAAATCAAAATCAAATCTCAAAATGCATGCCATTGCACTTTACCTAGAGAATTGTAGTTCTGTTTGAACAGCTGAAGCAGAAGCATGATACAGCTAAGAAGCTCTTATGTTGAACACAGACAATTTTGGTTTGGTCAGATGGCAAAGTATTTGGTGTCCTAGCAGCTCTTCTGTTTTAAAGCACAAGTTGCATTCTTTCCATGGTAATTCTGTAGATGCCTGGAATATACGAAGAGAACATGGTTTTGGTGGGTGCTTAGAGCTAAGTTTTCAGAGCCTCGTCAGCTAGTCTGTGTATTGGTTAGAGGTGGTCCACTTAAACCCTCATGTCACACCTGCATTTATTCAGTGTGATGTTTATTTAGAGTTGTTATTTTGGTATTAACGGAGAGAGTTGTTTCTATGTTGGGCTCTAAATACGGGGGAGAAAATGCTTGTTACTGAATAGAATAATTCCCCTCTTGAGTGGCTGTGCATTGGATTGAAGAGTGGCTTGAAAAATCTTGGGCTAGTTTAGCAGCTACTTCTGTAAGGTGACTGAAGGACTGAGCTCTCTAATAGTTAATATTTCTTTAGTGTTCGCATTACCTTCATGTTTACTTTGGAATGCTTTTTAAAATATATTGCAGAAATCAGAGTGGAAGAGGACTGTTTGGTGCTGTACTGTAGTTTGCTCCATGGTATATAGTTTTTAAAGGGAAAAAACAGTGTACGAAATCCATGGCAGCTGGAGTTCAAAGAAAGCTGTGGAGTTGCCGTGGTAGTGGAATGTTAAGAAAAATAACTTTCAGAGCTTTTTAGGGAAGAGCAAATAACGCTTTCTAAATAAATGTTATTTTTATTGAACCTTTTGCAAAGCACTGTATATTTGCAAAATTACAGTTATTTCAACATAGCACTTTTTACTTGACCAATAATTTCCTTTTCCAAACATTGAGATAAGTGCTGGTAACTGAACGTTTTCAACTGTGAAATGTATTTGGATTTTTTGGATGTCTGGTTCAGAGCTGTGTGTTAAAGCATTTGGTTTTGATTTATCCTGTTCTAGTCTGATCTTCTCAGTGAAATCATGAACTGGAGTGATACTTCTTTTAGAAAGTGAGAAGAAAATTTTGTTCTGTTTCCTTAAATAACTTCTTCATTTTCCCCTGGGAAGGCTGTAGTTTATATATTTGCCTAACAAAACCAATTTGGAACCTATTATTCTTCAGGCTGTATGTATTTCAGGTGGTGGACCCAGTAATGATTGAGGAACAGAAAATAAACGGCGGTCTTTCTGTCTTGTGCAGGAAAAGCGAATTTACATTTCAGTGAACATACAGAAATATTGATTAGTTTTATAGCCTGATGAATCAGTGCAATTGTAATAGGGATGGGATATTCTTTAGAACTAAATTTTTGTGTATGTTGTACCAACTGCCTTGTAGGTGGGTTGTTTACATGCAGTTAACATACATTTGTACATATAGGTACTTCTCCAGAAAACTCCAGAATATCTGTAGAACATAATGAAGTGAAACAAAACTTGAATCTGGAGTAAACTTTGGCCACTTGCTATGTCTTGTGCAATATAACTTATGAAAAGTTGCTGAACTGCCTAATTAAAGTATTTTTCAGGAACTGGTGAAAAAGCACAGAACCAAAACATAAGGCTTTGAGAGCTTTGGTCTCGGAGCTCTTGGGAAAACTGGCTACTCAGGTGTGAAGACCTGAATGAGGCTGGCTGTTTGCACCAGACAACGAATAATGGTTTTCCTGACCAGTGAATGGATCTGCCTTTCAAAAACAGTATTTTCATGGTCTTACTGAATAGTTCACCCAAAGAAAAGTTCCAAGGCATTTTGCACTTCTCGCACAGTTTGATTATTAAGCGATGCTGCAGTTTTGGCTATAAAGTGAATACGAGGTTCTGAAAGTCATGTAGATGTCTGGGTTTAGAAATACTGTAAATATTTGAGACCTAAAAGCTAACCTAAGAGTATTTCAGGTAACTGTATTATTCTGTTAATTGTAGTGAAAAAAACCCCAACCAACCAAACCAAAAAACAAACCCAAAGAAACCAACACAACAAACAAAAAAAAAAGCACAAAAAACCCCAACCAACCAACCAAAAAAAACCCACAAGCAAACAAAGAAAAAACCCCAACAACTCTAAAAGAAAAGTCAACCTTCTGTTAAAGGATTTGCATAAAAGTAACATTGGTCTATGTGTTTATTCTAGTCTAAAGGGAATTATACTAAAGTAAGTGACTTCTTGTTATCCAAGAAAATGAGCTATACAAGTGTTACAAGTGTTTGAGTAAAATACAAACTGAGTAAATACAGTGGGATTGCACTGAAGTCAGAGAACAGTTTGAAAATGCTTGGAATTGTATAACTTTCATTTGTTTTTACCTTCTTCCATTTGAAACATCTCACCTCCTACATCTCTGAATTAGTAAGAGTTGGCAATTACTTTAATTGAGCAAATTAATACGATATGTGAAGTTTTAGACGTACGTAGAATTTTTATATTCTCAAAAATGCTTCAGTGAGGAGATCATAGGCTTCTGCATTAATGAAATGGCCAGAGACACATTCTGGCTTGACCAGATTGCCACCATAACTGCTTTACTTTGTTGAAAATCATCAGTAAGCTAGAAGACCTGGAGTACATCATAGAGTTTAGAAGTTGAACAGAGAAATGGTAGGAAGACAGAAGTCAATTCAAGCTGCTTTTTTGATCTTGAACATTTTTACAGGAGGAAAAATTCATCAAGAACCCAAAACTGAGTGCTTGGTACACTTAGTTTTACTAGTTTGGAGATCAGAAGAAGTCTAGCAGTCTCTTTTAATAGCTCTACCTCGGTATTCCCTAGAGATATGTCTAGCCTCCCAAGTTGATGAAAGCATATTCTTCAGGTGTCCTTCCAGGTTTCTTCTGTATTGGGTTCTATTTTTGTGCAAATGGAAGGGGAATGAAGATGGATTCTGTTCTTGGGGAAGGAAGTAAATGAAAGACAAGCAAGAATGATTTTTGTGCATGCTTTTTCTAAAATGTAACATACTTAATACAAAATTAAATTGGGTTTATTGCTGGCTAGTGGATAAGGCAGATTACTGTCCCACATCTTTAAGTCTTATTTTACATTTCAGGATAACACCACTTAAAAAGACAATGGAGTCAGTTGCTATGATAAAACTAAAATAAGAAAGACAAGGAGGGGGGAAATCAACGTATCTAATACTGCTTTATCTTTCAGACCCCCAAATTTACCTTCATTTTACAGTTTGCTGGTTTTCTCTGAGGAGCAGCTGCTGTTCTGATTTGGGTGGGAAGTGATTTAGAGACATTCTAAAACTCTGACGACATTCAGGTGGTGACTGTTACATGCTTTTTGAGTGGGAGAAAATCTATACACTTCTAAGTTCCACTGAAAACTCCCACCGTTTCACGAGCTTTGTTTGATTTTCAAATTGTTCTGAAAGAAAGTAAACAAATAAGCTGATTTCAACTCTGAGTTGTGTGGTTCAGTTTTAGGATTGTTAGCAGCAATTAACTGTAACAGTAGAAATTAGATTTTAAAAAACATAGTTCCATTTTATTAAGTTGTTGTAAGAGCCCAACTCTTCACAGTTTAGGTTCCTGGGTGGCCCTTATAAAAAAAGGTATTTAAGCTCTTAGGGCTTAAGAGCCTTTGCATAAAGAAACCCACATTTCTCAACTTACCCCAATTTTTTTTTTTTCCTTAAGCCTAGTAAAAGGTCCTGAGCAACATAGTGCTTTCAAAGGTGGATTAGACTAGGTGATTTTCAGAGGTCATTTCCAATTTCAACCATTCTGTGATTCTGCAGTAACAAACACCCAAGTTTTTCTGGCATTAAATCTGTTGAGGGACATGAAGGAATGCAAGAAGGGCTTTTACAGGTCTGTCAGCAGCAGAAGGAACAGTAGGCCCTGATGCTGAATGGGGCAGGGGACCTGTGACAAAAGACCTAGAAAAGCTGAGGTATTAAGTGTCCTCTTGGCCAGGGTCTTCCCTGATAATAATGTTAAAAAATAACAGACCTCAGAGACCAGAGGGAAGGGCTGGAGCAAGGAAGACTTTCTCTTAGTGGATAAGGACTTGGTTAGGCAGTGTTTGCACAAACTAAATACCTAAGTCCATGAGCCCTGAGAGGATGCAGCCCTGGGTGCTGGAAGTGCTGGCTGATGTCATTGCAAGGCCACTCTTGATTATCACTGAAATGTTCATGGTGGTCAGAGGAGCTTCTTGAGGACTGGAAGAGAACAGGTGTCAATCCTACTTTGAAGAAGGCCAAGAGGGAGGATCTGCGAAAGTTGAGCCCTCCTCAGCTCAACGCTTGGGCAAGTGATGAAGGAAATGCTCATGGAAGCCAGTAAACTACGGACTAGAATGTGTATGGGAGGAATTGGTATTAATCTATGAAGAAGTCATACCTGGCTAGCCTGATAGCCTTTTAAGTGAGAGAAGTGGCTTGGAAGATGAGGGGGCAGTAGCAAATGTTGTTTATCCTGACTTCAGTAAGGCTTTGTAAACTGTCTTCCATGACATTCACACGGACAAACTGGTAAGATGTACATGTAGAAGTACTTGTCTCAAAGGATTGTGATCTGCAGAATGAGTTTCAGTAACTGGCTTGAGGGCCAGGTACAAATGATGTAGTCCAGGGGTTGATACTAGAGCCAGTATTGTTTGAACATCTTCATTAATAACGTGGATGATGAAAAGACCAATTTTTTGCAGACAGTGCAAACCTAGGAGGAGTGATCGATGGATCACGTGATCTGTGCTACCATTCAGGGGGACCACTGCAGGAATAACAAAGTTGCACAAAGAGAAGTGAAAAAGAGGGGAGTAACCTCAAGCGGCAGTGGACACTGAGAGCTAACCAACTGGAAAGCAGTTTTGCAGAAAATGAGCTGGCTGTGCTGATACTGATCATGTCATACATTGAGTCTACAATGTACCCTTGCACACCAAAACCAAGGAGCATCCCAGGCTGCTAGAGGCATTGCATTGCCATTAGGTCAGGTGTGTTCCTTCCCCTCTCCTCGGCACAGGTGACATCACACCTGGAGTGCTGGGTCCAGCTCTGGGCTCCTCAGAACGGATAAATTTGAACAGATGGGAAGTAGTTTAGCAAAGAACCAGGCAGATGATTAAATGCTTGAGTTATCTGTTCTACAAGGTGAAGCAAAATGAGCTGGGATTGTTTTGCCTTGAGAAGAGAAAATGGGAGGGGATGTTATTTGTGGATATGAGTACCTGAATAGGGGTTTGTGATGAAGTTGGAGCCATACTTTTCTTCTTGCTGTTTCTTGAGAGGACAGAGGCCATGGATGCAAACTGAAATAGAACTTCAATTTAAACATAAGAAAACATCTTCTGGGGTTGATCAAAGCCTTGGCACAGATTGCCCAGAGAAATCAGTCTTCATCCTTGGAGATATTTAAAACCTTACTGAACACAGCTCTGAGTAACCTCCTCTGTATGTCCCTGCTGGAGCAGGAAGTTTGGACTAGGTCATGTCCAGAGTTTCCTTCCCACCTCACCCATTCTGTGGTTCTGTGACAACAGTCTTTGAGGCTGGTCATGGTGTGTGAAGGCAAGTCCAGCTGCCTAAAAACTAGAAGCCAATTCATTTAGTTAGAACAAATTGGTAAACAATTGATAGATAGCAACTTAAATGATAATTTTTTTTTCAATTTTTTTTTTTTACATGTTCAAAATGTCAAAAAAATATGTAGCTTTCTCAGTCATTGTTTCCTAAGCATCAGTTACCTTCATTACTAAATAATAATCCTGATTGTGAAACAATGTCCTTTGGAGTGGTGCATTGTCATCCTGTGTTGCACAACAGCCACTTAGTTATATCTGCTTCTTATTGTTTGTTTGTTTTAAATTTAATTATGTATTTTTAAAGCAGGATCTTATGTGTGAATAGTAGACAGGTATGTAAAGATAAGTTAATATTAATTTCCTTAGTTGGACAGGCATTGGCTGGGAGTTCTTCAGAGTGCCCTTCCAGCAAGGAGCGGGCAATCTCTGGTCTGTTTTCTTCTTTCCAACCCTTCTGTTCATGTTGGTTGACTCACTGTAAGGCCCAGCCACTGCTCTCTAACCCTTTCTGGGATAAAGTCCCATCCTTCTTTCCTCCCTTACAATACATGGCTTATGGCTATGTACACTGCAGCTATTTAACTGTTTATACACTATCACTCTTCCTGTGATTAACATCTTTGTTCATACATCAGCATTTGTGTGAGGCCAAGCAAATTTAAGCAAAGAACCACTAATGTGGCTTAACCAAGAGAGATGTGAGTCTTGCTATCATAGGGGTTTCTAAAATCACATTTTCCAAATGCAGTTGAAATCAAGCTAATATATATTGAGACCACAGAAGGCCTGACAAGAGTTGATGCTGCTAGATGTAACAATTGTTATAAAATCAAAGGCCTATAATTAGTACAAAGGCATTATTATTAATAATTGGTAGCTTTTCTCACCTTGGCTTCCACCAGAAAAATCAATTTTATTGTTCAGCTGCAGGAATTTATTTTTGAGACAGCTATTTTAAGTTTTTTTCCTGTACTTGGCGGGGTGGGGGGGTGGGGTGGGAAAGGCAGCTATTGTGCTAGGAAACTGTGCAGGTGACACATTGGAGTTGTCAGTGTTTGGAATAGAAAGTGGGAATAGGTCAGTTAGAGAAATCAAGCTGGATTGCTTGACAAAGTCAGAGAGTAAATATAGCTGTAGTTAAATGGAAGGACATATTGAAGAACACCAGTGGATGTGCGAATCTAGTTGAAAACAACAAAAAAGCAGTTTGAGAAGTCTTCCAAAAGTTATGGTTATAGACAGCATTCAAACCTGTGGGAGAATGATTCTCACCTTCCCTCCTGCCAATTGCATGATGTTGGTAAAAATTTTTCTTCCCATAAAATGTCTGTTCATAATACTGTTTGTTTTCCCCCATGTTAAATCACTTTTTAATTCACTTAATTTTATTTTTAACCACTTCTGGGATTTTTGTACGTTTTAAGTTTTGATCAAGGCCAAAGAGTGAGATAGTCCCCAGTTTTCTTGTTTGCAGTATCACAGTGTTGCCTCTTATTTCCTCATTGTGACTGGACATGGGGCATTTCACCTTTTGAGTTTCCCAGGGTTATGTGAATTAGTAGCAGTGGCTCATTGTCACTTCTCTTCGGAGAGAATACTATCAGAAATGCTGACATAGGTTCTGATAAGCTTAATCTTCTTCAGTGATTTAAAAAAAACCCAACCAGACAAAAATACAACCCCACCCTTGGAATTTACCTCAAGTACTTAAAATATGTTTTCATAAATTCAGATGTATATTACAGATTACATGCTTATATGAAGTCATTGATTGTTTTACCATAGAGTCTGCTTAGAGTTTTGCTTTATTGACAGAATATTTCTGCATATTAAACTTTTATTTAAGCTGTTATCCCCTGTTGTGAGTTGTGCCTTCATTTGAAGGTATTGCTGGAGGCTGGTTTCCAACAACCATCTCCCATCTTGCATTGAAATCAAACAGAAGTTAACTTCTGGGTAGGTTGAGATAATTGTGCAAGCTCACTTTGTCATGACGAAGACCTTCCTTATTCTGTCTCTGTGTTTGGGTGTTTTTTCATTTGTTTGGGGATTTTTTTTTCTGCATGTGTTTTTGTGTGTGTGTTTTTTTGTTTGTTTGCTTGTTTGTGTTTTTTTTTATGGGGTTTTGTTAGGTTGCTTTTTAACTCTACTTGTCAGAAACCCAAACTTGATGTATCTTATGACTGAACTAATCTTGGTTTCCTGCTGTTCCAAAGCAGACTGTTGGCAAGGAAAAGCTTTGTCAAAAAGCAAATGCAATTGCATCTTGTTGTATAAGGGGAGGGTGAAGAGGATGCAATAGTCTTAAGGCAGTAGTGTTGCATTGGCTAAAAGTGGTTTGCTTCACAGCTAATTAACCTGTTCCTTTACAAAGCATCTTGAACTAGGAAAGCTTCCTTGACTCTTTGGGCTACCTACGCAGTTAACTGAAACCTTTCAAGGTTGTTCTTATGGCCTGAGGCCAGTGGGCTTGGCAGTTGTCCATACCTCTTAAGTGCTTTTGCTCCTTACAGAGTAGCTACAATCCAATTTGCATATTTAATGTAGTTGACCTGTGCTGACTCATGAACCAGTGTCTCCTTGGTTTGTGCCAAACCCAGGCGATATTAGAGGTTTGTAGATGTTCTGCAGTTGATGCTAGGGGAGTGACTGGGATTCAGTGCCCAGACCCCTGCCGTGGTCTTGTTTATGTTTCTACTTTTCACATATTCAGAAGCTGGAGATGGTCATATATTACCTGCTTTATCACAGTTCTGTGGAATGTAAGACACAGAGCTGTTACCATTCTTTGGTCTAGTGATGATGAGGGGAGCTGTTTGATTAACATCAATGTATCCATGCATATAAGCATTATACTCTGTTACTTTACTATTTCATGAGTAGCAGTTCAAAATTAGTAACACTGAGGGGTTTTTTTTGAGGTAGCTTACTTCTCCAAGGAAGCTGCCTCAGTCCTTTGGAATTTCCTGCACTAATTGTAATGTGATAATCATTTGTTTCGGCACTTGAAGTTGAAAGTTGTATGGCATCTTTATCCCCTGCTCTGCAGTTCAGTACTCTTCTGCATGTCTGTATTGTAGTCTACTTTTGTATGTATTTTTTCCTAACCAGGGTGAAATGAGAGCATTACTACAGTAAGCTATTCATATCGCAAGTGGTCCAGTGTTGAAATGGACTTTTCATCTTAGAGAATGATTTTGGTTTATGGACCCAATATAAATGTTCTCTTCCTTTTTTTTATTTCCCCAATTTGGTAGTGGATACCCTGTTTTCAAGAAAACTGAATGGAAAATACAGACTTGAGCGCCTTGTTCCAACTGCAGTCTATCAACATATGAAGATGCACAAACGAATTTTAGGACACTTATCTTCCGTATACTGTGTAACGTTTGATCGGACTGGCAGGAGAATATTTACTGTAAGTACAACATCTTTTTTTTTTTTTCTTTTTTTTTTTTTCAGATAGTGTGTCACCTATTTGCTTCCAAAACCTAAATGTACTGATGTGGTATCAAGAGCAGACAAAAGCTTCATTAGTTTTACTCTCATATATGCTTTTTAATAACCATGCTAGGGTTTTTTTTGTTTGTTTGTTTAAATAGTTTTGGACTGCATACATGTCTGAAGGGTAGATGTGATGGTGACTGCTAATTGGTGTAGTTCAGTCAGAAAACTCAGGTTGTTTTCGGTGGAAAGGAATTACTCTATGTAGATTTTTTTTTTTTCCTCTTAACTTGTTTTTTTCTGCAAAAAGATAAGCAAAAGAATGGACTACCACTACAGAGTTTGATTAGGAAGTCAGAGGGGACAATTGATATGTAATTAAATATTTTGACCTTTTTCTGTAACTTTTATTAAATTTAAAGCATGACTATTACATTCGGTCTTGTAAACCAGATTTTGGTACAGCATATTGAAGGAACTAGAAAGCTGAAAATGTACATAGCGTGTTGTAAAATGTGTTGGTTCACAAGGAGTTGTCCTTGAGATCCCAGGAACTTTTTATTTTTTGTATCAGTGTTCTTAGTATTTTAAAAAATTTGCTGTTTTGCTGTTGTTAATAAAAAATATTGGATGGATGCCTGAAAACAGTACTGAAATTACAAATTTCCCAAGGAATGGGAATTAATAAAACAGATATGTGTCAGTGTAATTCGGATTTCTTGTAAGTAGTCAATTTCACTAGAGTCAGAAATCTCCTAAATGTGCACCTCGTGACAGTCTGGGACACTTGGGCTGCATTTATTATCTTCCCACAAACACTGGATGTAACTGCTACCTTTGTGGATCCCCAAGAGATTGATTGCGTCCTTTCTAACCTCACAGCAGGTAACTCAAACAATGCAGGTGGAGCTACCGTTCAGTTCTGCAATTTAACGTACTGCAGCCCTCATTCCTAAATTCCTTTCCCAGTAATTGTAAATAGAATTAGCCCTTTCGCCCACATACGTTTTGCGTTGTTGTGTGGAGGAATGTGTGATTGCAGGGATGGGACACTGGCAGTGTTTTCAGTAGACCTGTTTATTTGTTCACTTGTTACTTCAGGCATAGCAGAGACTTTTTTTCTTGTTTCTTTAGCTTTCATCAGCAAGTGAAGTCCCTCAAAAGTCATAGGCATTAAATTCTTAGGTCTTGTAGTTTATGCGTGATTCACTTATCAGGGAAAGGGGCTCTCTGTTGTAGGTGTATTTTATATGTGATGTGGCAGAATGGACTTGAACCTAAAAACGACCTCTAAATAAACTTGGGCTTTTTCTTCCTAAATGAAGTGCATAAAAATCCTTGTTAAGGTTTTCCAATTCTTTATTTTTCTAAAACTTTTCCATGGTCCTAAAATTTTTACCAGAGATACACCGAACTTCTTCATGGGTGCATCTGCAGTGATCGTTCCTGTTGCACATTCACTTGACTTTTGCAGTCTGATTTAGAAGTGATTGAAGAGAGAGAATTTTCTTGACTCTTAAATCAATTTTTTTCAAAGAAAAATAGAACCTGAAGTAAAAAGGGGGGGACAACATTGCTTCTGGAATCCCAGAGCTTTGCCAGCAGTCCTTTGCTGACAGATCTACTGGTGTCCTGGTATGACTGTTTGAAAAAGGTCCCGGTGTAGATCACAGTTACTTCAATCTACTGTTAAATAAAATGTCCTTAGAAATTAATTGTAGCTAGTGAATTTTCATTTTGGAGGACCTGGGACAGATTTTCCTACCTCTTCACTCTTGGGTAAATCTAGTGGGTTTTGTCTAGGTGTTTCTAGTGGTTGATGGCAAATAGAAAACCTATGGGTTGTATTCCATGTTCCAGTAAGATCCAAGTTGCTGTAGCTGGCGTGATGCAGGTAGTGGATAAATAGTCATGAGCTGTCTCGTTGTAATTGCATCTGTATAATTAAATGGTGTCAGTTATTTTCAATTTTACAATTTCTGAAGCCTCTAGTATAGTAAGTAGAAATGGGAATTTATAATAAAAAGTAAGCTGAACTTCATTCTAGGCACATCTTCTGTCAGCATGTAAATTGCGTGCATCAGTAGGGAATCATTCTTGTCTATGTTTTTACTATGGAACGTCCAGCATTCAGTGTGCCATTAGCTAAATGTGAGGTTGGTTTAGATCTGTAATTTGTTCTAGAAGATGCATCATAATGTTAACTTTCCTCCTGACCTCTGCAGGATAGAAAACTTCTAAATTCAAATTCTGTTTATGTACTGCTTCAAATTAAAAGGAAAGGAAAGTGATCCCAGCACATTTCTGAGTGATACTCTTCTGGCAGGTATTAGCTGTCCAGGAAGAAGATGCTCTTAGTTTGCCTAAAGGCAGTGAAAACAGGACATTATGCAGTTTTCTGCTAGGTCTGTGTTAGATCTGTGTGGCAAGATTTTGGTGGCAGCTACGGGGATGTCTTCTGTGAGAAGATGCTAGAAGCTTCCTTTGTGTCTGCTTGAGCCGGTGACAGTTGGCTTCAGGATGGAGCTGC
>VWZY01001646.1:243629-265586 GCA_013399075.1 Chloroceryle aenea
TATTTATTTATTTATTAAATTTTTTTTGCAATTTGTTGGGGGTGAGAAGTGAATGGTTTGAGGAACATCTGGAACAGAATAACAGGAGACCTTTTCTTTTTTTCTTCCTCCCTTCCCCCAGTTCTCTCCACTGTGCAGTGGCTCAAAGAGATACTTATCTTCAACCGGGGCAGATGGAACAATATGCTTTTGGCTGTGGGATGCTGGCACCCTTAAAATAAAGTTAGTTGCTATTTTATTTGTTGCTATTTGCCTTTTTTTTTTTTTTTTGTTTTAGATTTAAGAATGATGTACAAATGTTGGAGAAAAAATTGACTACAAAGTTGTCACTGGCTGGTTCACTGTGTGATTGTTGGGTGTGTTATAGTTCTGATGTACCTATAGCTTGCTTATCTTTTAAGGACTAAGTTGTTAATATGTTTTGTGAAGCAAGTAACTGTATACCCAGTTCTGCTGTATCTGTTATTTTAGTAAAAAAGTAAAATGATTTAAAAATAATTATTTCTTGGTAATATGTCAAAGTTTGCACTTTTTAGTTCTGTTCTCGTTGCTTAATCCCAAATGAAATGAAAACTCTGTTTATAAAATAATGGCAATTTAGACTTGAAAATCCAGGTTTTTTTCAGAGATGGTAATGTCCCAGTATAAATGGGGGTGGGGTGTTTTTGCTGTTTGTTCTTTCCTTACCTGTATTACCTCTTCATAGTTGCTCTTTACTGTCACTTTGCAAGAGGCAGAATTCCTGGGCAACTGTGTATTGGTGGCTGAACATCAGTCTGAAGTTTCTGCCTTAAAAGTGTAGCAGTACAAATGTGGTCAGAACCTTCAAATAGAGACAGCTTTTTAAAATTAGCTTGCTCAGTGTCTTTCAAATGCTTTTTACTTCTCCTCCCCCTTGACCGCAAAACATCTGTAGCTTCAGATTGGAAAATAGTTATTTTAGTCATCATTAGTGATTAAGCTTTGGGCATGGGATGTGTTCTTGAGGATGTATTTTGCTGGCAGGTAGGTTCCATTTTGTTGTAGTTTTGTCAATCACTGTTAGAATCTTTCTTGCAGTGTGCCGAGGTTATACAGGCCTTGAAGACGCATTTGCCAGGTACTTCTGTAGTTATCTGGACCTTAACTATTTTGATGATCTTTGTGCATTTTGGCTCTTTTTTTTTTTTTGTGCTGTAGTAAAGGTGATTCTCAGGCTGCTAATCCTCTGCTGCCTGGTGTGTGTAGTAGTCAGAGTCTCCTTACTGAGAAGTGGAGGAGATGGCTTTTTTAATGCGCAAAGCAGAGGAGTTGCCACCGCATTATTTTTCTTAAGGTCTCAAGTTGGAGCTTTTGCTGACAGGATGAAATCTTCATCTTTCTGATATGTAAATCTTTTGAGCCCACATTTCTCTCTCTTACTTTTTCCCTTTCTTTTTTTCTCCTTTTCCTAAGTAAAGTTTATGTCAAGGTAACTGAATTTTGAAATAAATTGTCATTAAGAGAGTAGCAGAATTCATGATACTTAAGTAAATTATACTGTGAGGTGGGAGATGAATGTATAGCAATCATGAATGAATGTATCATGGAGTTGGATGGGATTTGTCTTGAGGTAAAACTTGGGGAGTGAGAACTTGCATCAGTTATGGTAGGGGATTCTCAACTAATTTCTTTTCATGGTGATAGGTAAATCTAGAATAAAAAATTTCTAGGAGATGCACTTAACAATTTAATAAAGGAATAAAAGATTTTTGAGTAGAATCTTCATGCATAAGTTGTTGCAGCAGATGTGGTCTGACAGTGGCATAGGGAAAACAGACTAGTTGAGCTGTCTCGTGCAGCACCACAAGGAAGTGGTCTGGTAACCAGAGTCATGCCAGTGATTCATGTTGCTTAACGAGAGAGTGCAGAGTAAATTTTGAGACTGGAATTTGTACCATCCTTACCTTCTGCTCTGAAAGTATTTGATAAATTGTGTTTGTGAAGGGAGAGGAACCCTTTAAGCTGCATTTATTCTGTGTGGAGAAAGATGAATACATAGAGATAAGACATGTACAGTCATGAGTATCATGAGGAGGGCATATATTGAGTGATTGCTTGTTGGCCCTCTGTACTAGAGGGTATCAAGTGAACGTAGCCGATTCCAAAGTGGAGGGAGATGGTTCTTTTCAAAACATGCAGTTAAGTTACAAAACTCCTTGTCACAGAGTATTATGCTTTATATGAAGATATTAAAAGACATCACTGTGTGCTTTTTCTGCTCTTGCGCATCCAGTTTTGGCTAGTCTGGAGTCAGGATACTGGCCTTAGATCTTTGTTTGAACTTAGTAGAGCTGTTACATATTTTAAGTATTTGATGTTTTGTATCCAAGCTAAAACTTGATAAAAACATGGTAAAGTCTAAATAAGAAATAGGCATGTAATTTGGGACTAAAGCATAACTGTGTGTCATGATACCAAAATAGTTGGACACCCAGAAAAATCTTAAGGTAGCTCTTCCTGAATTGAACACTATACTAGTTCAGGGGAATTTGTTAGCTACAGGAAGCTTTAGTTAATGTGTTAAACTGTAATCTTTTCGAACTGTAGCTGTCATGCTTATTGCAGTAAGCCAAAATAAATGATGCTGGGAAACTAAGAGTCCAATGTAATTCTCCACAAGGAGGCTGCATTGTATGGACAGTGTGTCTCAGTAATGAGTGTATGTTGTCTACGGTTTTCAATGAGGTGATTGCATTTCATTAAACCTTTAGATCTAGATTTGCTTCCAGAACTGTGGAAACATGACAGGTCCCCTCCACATCCACTCAGTAATGGGCTGAGGGAAAATGAGTACCAGGAATGTAACAGCATCAAAGGAATGAAAGATTCCTGTTACTTCTTTTCATAGGGCCTTTCGTGAGACTGTTTTTTAAAGACGTGATCTGTAGGCCATCTAGAAGAGAAAATTAGTGGGGTGGGAAGTTTGTCCTTTTTTTCTCTATACTGAAAAATAAGAAGTTTGCTTCTGTTCAGTATCTCTAAAAAGGAGGAAAGCTGGTAGAGAAAATAAGATCTCTTACCAGTTACTCAGGCTGTGAGCTTGCTGCCCTGTATCACAGTTCCAGCAGCACTAGCACCCCAGGAAGAACTGGGAACTTGTGAGCAAGACCCAAAGATCTGAGTAGTACTAGTGAAGGGTGCTATCTCATGCTTTCATGCTCCTCCTGAGCTTGACTGCAGCCTGTCCCTCAAGAATACAATTGCTAAAACTTAGGGAAGTGTGTTACTAAATTGTCCAATACTTTAAATGGGGACTGGTGGTGAAGTCTTGAAATTTCAGTTGCTTAAAGGAAAAAATAAAGTATACACACTCTACCCGCTGCTTTTTCTACTCAGCACTACTTGAATCATGTGGTGGTACGTGAAGATTATGAGCTGTTGGTCAGCCTCATGATGACCATGTGGTTGACTGTAATTTCAAGATGATTGACAGCGCCAGCAGTACTTTGCTGAACTTTTAAAGGAAAATTGGGAAAGGTGGTATTTCAATACACTGATGTGTTCAGTGTGCTCTCAAAAAAAATCAGTTCTGTTGTTAACTGCACTGAGAACTGTTTCAGTGGAACACAGCTTGGATGGTTAAGTCTACTGCATCAACTCTTTGTCTTTAACTGAAAATTGAGCTTAGTCCGTCCTGGGAAGAACTCCCTTTGAAGGGACTCTTTCTCTTGCAGCTTCCTCAGGAGATGAGGAAAATTCTTCTTTATTCCCCACTTAGAAAATAAAATCAAGATGCTGTGAAGCAATTTAAAAAAAAATCTCAGCAGATCATTAAATGCTAGAAAGCTCACTACATTGAAAACCAGATTTGGGCATCCTTTAAGCTTTTTCTAGTTCCCTATCCCAGTTCTGTTTTCTGTTTGGGTTTTTTATGCCTGTACATGTTTAGTTTATTTCTTTCTTAGATTACAAAAATGCTTGTATTCAGCTTTACCAGCAGCTCTGCTGCAGGGTTAATAGTACCTCTTAAATTAGGGGCTTCTCATGTTGTCCACTCATTTTTGGATAACCTCGTTAACTGAGGCATGATCAGTATGTAGGTCACACATGTGACCCAGACAGGTGATGCTTGTTTTGATAAGCTGCAAAAGGACAAATTACAGTAGATTTGGTGCCTTAGGTGCCAACACGGGCATTGGCACAGCTGACCACAAAATTCTCATGTTAAAGGAGGGTGGTCAACCTTGTTCATGTGCTTCTGTCACTACTGTGGATGCATTTTCAGTATTATAGAGCCTCCTGTGTGCCCCTCTTCTTTCAGTGAAGAGGTTTCTGACCAGGAAGTTACTATGTATGCCTAAAAGTAGTAGCATTCCCGGTAGATTAATTTGGTTTCCATGCAGAGGAACAGTAAAGCTGGTTGTTGCTGCAGGTAAAGTAGTCAAGGAATGTGGCTTTAGGCAATCAAGACTTTCCCTGTATTCAGTCTCCTGTTAATCTTCTGTATGGTGATAGAAAACAGAAGAGTTGGTTCCCGTATCAGTTGATAGTACGGAGAAGAGAGAAAGTCAGCCTTGGGTCATCAGAAATTGCAGAATGATCTGCCTCAAGTTTAAGGGAGAATTAATACAACTGCTCAGTGCATCGAAGTTAAATTAGTTGCACTGCAAAATGTTTGCATATGTATTTTCTTTGTGAAGGATGCTGAGTTTCCTTGTTACTCTTCTGCCACCTGTTTGGATTGCAATTTACCAGTGTTCATCTGTTAGCAGCAGACCATATGAATAAGGCTGCAGAACTGTGTCTCAGATTTGGAGCTTATTATACTGCTTTTCTTGTTTGGTATTCCCCCCCAATTTTAAAAAGAGGAAAAAAACTTAGGAAAAACACATGCTGATGATTTTGATGTTCCTGTTTGGGACAAGATGTTGATTTCTTAATTGTTGTCAGTATTGTGCGATACTTCCCATCTTCTTTCTTAAGCAGAAGGCCCTGGATGTTGAAGGGGCTGATTGTATTAGATTTTGGATGTACTGGACCTTTTATTTTAGCTTGTGAACAAAGATTTACTTTGGAGAGGTTATATTTCACATCTGTTTTCTGGGAATGAATCTTGCTTGAGCCACTACCTGTCCAGAGTGAGGTTAGTCTGCAGTGCTTGGATTAAATAACCATTGCTGTGTTTTGATGAAGTTGAGACGTTTAGGTGAGTGAGTGTTTCCCTTAATTAAAGGCGCATAGACCAAATTACTGCTTTGTTTGCTGCTCTGAGGGCAGATTCTGGGTGTTTGTTTGTTTGGGTTTTTTTTCTGTTTATTTGTTTTGGGGTTTTTTTGACCTCAAATTTTTTGGCCTCTCATTTCTGGACTTACATTGAACTTAATACAGGTCTCCTCTAGGAGGAAGGTTCTTTGGACCTCTCTATAAAATGCTTGAGAAGGTATCTTAGTGCCTTCCATCCACTTTACAAATATTCTTATTCCAATTATTAAGTGAAGCAGTTAGTTTGGCTTCTGTATGTTGCAAGAAATTATGCAATTATGCTTTTGTCCCCTTTCTTGCCTCCCAAAAATACTGATTGCCCAGCTCATTTAGCAGGGACCACAGTCTGCCACTCTATTGTAAAAGAATGATGTAATCTTTTGTCTCCTAATGCCTAAAATAACACTCATTAGAGTGGCTTAAATTGGAGAATTTAACTTGGTCATCCAGACTAGAACATAAGTGCATAATTGCTCTATTTTGCAGCTGTCCTAACTCCAAAGGCAGAGTTCACAAACCACAGTGGAAGAAAACAGCAGCCTATTTATCTGTTTACGCTTGCTCCAAATTATGTAAGCTGCCTATTGAATCATCTGATAGTTCTTTTTATGTTAGTATCAGTTAAAAGGGTTTCGACTGTTTTGTAGAATAGATTTTTGTCTTGTTTAATGTGTCTTGTTGTGAAGTTTCCTTGTCATGAGTCTGCAGGGAGTTACTTTAAAACTCCTAGAGGAAAGTTCACAGAAACAGCCTATACTAAGTGGACAGTTTTATTCCTGGTGTTTGTGACTTCATTTTATGCATAGGCACCACTAAGGTTTAATGCTGACTGCTTTGTTTGTGATTGCAATAGCTGAGAAGTGGAGAAAGGTCTCTTAAGCATCTATATTCAACTGAAATGAATTGCATGGATCGTTTTGCTTTTAAGAGATAATTTTGGATAAGTTAGGAATATTCATTCTTTTAGGTTAAAACAAATCTCTAGCGATGACACGTGGGTGTAATGCTGCTGTTCTCTAGTAAGTTTATTCTTTGAGTGAAGATTGCAGATGGCATACTATGCAAGACCACCTACTGACTTGAGGTTGCTGGAGCACATGAGCACAATTAAAGTAATGATTGAAGAACCAGGTCTGATTTGTTTTGGATTTGGCATTTTAAGACTCCTTGCACTCTCCTGACATTCTTGCGGCACTATTTGAACTGGCCCCCAGAGAATGTCTGTCCTCTGAAGAGACTGGTATATTCTGATACTGTGAAAAACTTTATTTTTTGTAAAATTTGTTTTGCATCCTTTTCTATAAAGAGCAGCAAGCTCAGTTTCTTTCTTGCGAAAGATGCTGTATGCTGCAGAGCCAGGACTTCAGTACACCCAGTGGTTTAAAAGTGAACATCACAGGCAGCTGACTCTAGTGTTGGCCATTCTGATTTGCAGGTGACTTAAGGAGAGTACTTTATATAGCAGTGTTAGAGGGGAGAGGGGAACAGGATTTAAGTAGTGACACAACCCTCCTTGATACATGTATTACTTAGTCCATCTGGTTTTCTTAGTTTCCTAAAGATCAGATCATGAAACATAATAACACAAAATTGTTTATAGATGGGCAGCCATCTGTTCCTTCATATTTAATTTTCTTCTGTGCTTTATTTCAAAGTTACTAACATTTTTTGAAGCCATAGTAAGAAATTTTTTAACTGTTTGTTTATTTGTAGTCCAAGGCCAACAAAGTTTACAGAACGTCCTCGACCTGGAGTCCAAATGATCTGTTCTTCTTTTAGTGCTGGTAAAACTTTTTGTTTTAGTTTGGTTTTCTTCCCTGTATCAATAGAAGTAGTAATTTGGAGAGTAAGATGAAGCATAATACAGTTATAGTAGCATTTTTCTTGTTAATAAGATGGAATTGATTTAAAGTAGCTATTAGAAAAACACAAATATTTAAAATAGAATTTCAGAGTATCTGCATTAATTCTTGGTGGTATGGAAATTCTTAAAGGCAATTAAATAGAAAATGTTGCAAGTAAGTCTCTTGTGACTGCAAGACTTTTAAAATGCCCTTTTTCTTGGGGTGATTCAGAGAGACAGCTTTATCTGTGATAGCATTTATAGGGACTGGGACAAAGCAGGTCTTGATTAGGTTCTCATGGTCTGAATTTCATTGGTTCCAGAGTTGGCAATTGAAGAATGCAACATAAATAATTGGAAAAAATATCAAAATGACAAACTTATTTTCAGAAAGCATACTGGAGCTCTAGTTCCATTCAGTTTTTGTTAAGATTGAGACTTCTAAAGGCTTAGTCGCAGATTACTGTAGTTAGCTAATCTTTCAGATATGTCTGCAGATGCATATTTATCTGACAGCAAATGTGAGGTAATTCAGCTCCAGCCAAACTTCTGGATTTTTAAATCTTTTTACTTAAAGGTCAGTTAGAGGCATAGCTGAAATGAGATACAGCTAAAAAATAAGGGATCAGTTATAAGTATTTTATGTTACAGCTGTTTGAAAATACTGTAATAACATTGGATTGCCCTTTTTCTTAAGACTTTTCTGTTTGTTTTTCTCAGGTGGAATGTTTTTGGCCACGGGGAGTACAGACCACATCATTAGGGTTTATTTCTTTGGATCAGGTCAGCCAGAGAAGATATCAGAGTTGGAGTTTCATACTGTAAATACTTTTTTTCAAAATTACATATGTACTTGATTAAAAAAATAATACGTATGAACTTGGATAATTTGGAATCATATTTGATTTTCTACTCTTTTCTTGTATAGGACAAAGTTGACAGCATTCAGTTTTCTAATAGTAGTAGCAGGTAAGCACGACTCATTTATTCAGAGCTAGTTTTTTGACATGGTGGATATTTGTAAATACCAGTTTCTGGAATTAGTTCTAAAACCCAAGAAATCACTTCATGTTTTGAGATTAATCCAGTAAAATAATCTGTAACTGTTGGATTCTCACACTTTCATTTTAATTATACACCTTCTTCAGTTTTACAGTTTTTTCATTGTAACGAATGATTAAAGTATTTTGAATTTGCCAAAATTCAAGAGTATGAAAATACTTGAAATTTCTCCTTCAGAAATGCGTGTGTCTATATTCACATATAAAATCTTCATGCATTGTTAGAGATATTTAAATATTTTAACCTTTTTCCATTTAAGTGCCTGCCAGATATAAGCAAGCTATCAAACTAGATACAACAGTACTTTGTTTAGCTAGCTTAATGTTTTTTAACATTTCACTTTAACTTCTGCACGTTGTGTGTGGAGGATGCTAGAGAAAACAGTTCAGCTTATTATGAAGTTTCTGACAATTTATATTCTAGTGTACACTTTTATTATGATAAAAATAGTTGAAAACCAAGCTTCATTGTGCTGTACCCACCTCGTTCTCTTTTGTCTACCCCTGTACCCCATAAAGGGGGGAAGAAAAAAGGTAGGGGAGAAGGCTAAGCTGGGAAATGCTTCTTCATGTAAATTTCATAATACTTAACATACAATCCTAACTTATTTGGAGTAGGTTTTGCTTTAAATTATATCTGCAATTCTGCTTGAAGGGCTCTCTTGGCCCTTCAGCTATTTTTACACTGTAAATTTCTTCTTTAGCTTTATTTGTTGTGTTAGGATCTGTTTCTTAGAACCTGTTAGGATCTTTTTGCTCTGGCACAGGGACATCATAATCCAATGAAGAGTGTCATAACTCACTGAGGTACACCAAAGGTCAAAATACAGTTAGTTCGAAAGGGGCTCATGACAGGGAAGCAGGTTCCACTTTTTGCAGGCCTTCAATTTTTTTCCTGGTATGGGAAGATTTTTTCACCTCAAGACAGTTGTACAGAGTTCTTAACACTGTTTGGACCTTCTTTCTTACAGCTTCTTTTTTTCTGAGTTGTAAATTCTGGAACTTCAATTTTGAAGGGTCTTTTCTGTACCATCCTGCCTTTGATCTCTGAGTAACTTTTTTTCCCTTTTGTTAGGTTTGTAAGTGGGAGTCGTGACGGAACAGCACGAATCTGGCAATTTAAGCGAAGGGAATGGAAAAGCATTTTGTTAGATATGGCTACTCGCCCAGCAGGGTAAGTGATGTAAAATGTTCTGCTATCAGCTAGATAGATACTTGAAGGCCAACAGTGAGATAAAGGGGGGTGGGAAGACTGCCATAAATTGTTATTGCTTAATATTTATGCACATTTTGCTTGTCTAGTTCTTGAAGGCCTATGAAAACAAGTTCTTGACTACATATTCAGCTGTGGAAAGTAGCTTATCCTCATAATAGCTCCACTAGTATTTTGATTAAAAGAAAAGAATAAATGATAGTCAAAACCCATTAAAAGTTAAATTTATATGGCTTTTTATACAGGTATTTATATCTGGAGACAGAAAAACAGGTCAAATCTGTTCTTGAGACTGTTTGCATGTTAGTAATACTTAAAGATGTGGAATCTCCATGCCCAGAAAAGCAGTATTTGAGTTCTTTCGTACCACATACTACAGCACGTAAATCACTTGCGCTGTAATTGGTTCTCATTTCTTAAAACAATCTCAGAATTTACAAGACACTGTGGGCATGGGAAACTTCTGTACACTTCTGAACAAGCAACAAAAAAGGCTTGAAGATGGATAATGACTTTGTAGGAATTGTGGCTTTTTATTTTGGCATAGAGGGGATGTTTTCCAACTGAAGTACAATAGAAAGATTTATAATGGCTTTAAGGGGTAAACCATTTCCCTTTAGTGATCATACTGAATGGTTTGAATGATGATATTTAATTGAAAAAAAATTTAAATGGTTTCAGGAATAATTGTGTGGAAAGATGTCTGAAAGACCAAGAGATGAAAAAAAGAGAAGGCTTAGATCAGAGAGTATCTTGTCATTTATAGGCAGATGCAACAAAACATGAATAGGAAACAGTTGGACAAGAATGTATAAAGCACTGGAACTTTTGAGAATAGAGTTTCTCTCTCTTGAAAATGAAGCCCATCAAAATTATTAGCTTTATGTGGTCCTGGGAAGAATAGAAATGGATTCTTCTTCATTTTGGGCACAAATGCTGAACTTCTTTGAGAAACTGAACTGCTCATTTCAGTGAAGCACCTTTAGCTGAATTTTGTTTTGTCCCTTTGACTGGAGGGGTAAGTGCAGTTCCAAATTTGATCTTTTCTGCACAAACACAATTTTATCAAAGAAAATGAAGTTGTTGCACTAAAAAGAGAGTGTGAATTTGGCTTACAAAGCCTCCTGGGTTCTGCATTGAATCTAGAAAGGTATTTGGCTATAACTACATTTTCTGTTAGTGAATTGTACGATCTATACTGTTGCATCATGTATTGCAACGATTATGGGAGATTCTGTACTCTGCCTATTTGGTGGTAACATGCTATTGCTGCATTTGGTTGATGTTTCTTTCATTGTTGATGATTTAATTGATGAAGCTTGTATGCTAGAGAATTCAGTGATGGTAGAGCTTTAAACCATGCTTACTAAATTGTAATTTTGGAGTATTCTTGCGGAGCGGCGAGGGAAGACGCGGTCAATCAATGCGATTGATAAGTGACCTTTGTTTAGTAGCTGTCAGTGGAGTACTTATATACAGTCACCTCATTAGTAGTCACACCTGTCCATCCTCTATTGGTTCAATCCACAGGGTCTCTTAGCATAACCCAACCCCTCTCACGGTAACAGAAGGCTGCTACTTTCTCATTCTACAATATTCTATTATTGTACAACTTACCAGCTCAAGGTCATGCTATCCCTGTAAGTTTCTTGCAAGGATTGCAGCTGGGCTTAACAGGTTGCTTCAGATGATGCTTCTCTTAAAGGTACATGACCCTTGTCTTTTAGCCATTCTACAACATATTCTGATAGATTATGTTAAAGATGGCTAGTGTGTGGTTTTCATAGTGATAAAAATAAAACACATGCAAGATTAAGTGCCATTAGTACTGATAATAAAGTGATCTAAGGATGGTGTTATAGCACAAAATAATAGCCTGAGACTCGTAACTTATTTAAAAGTAACAGAATACTTCTTATTTATAATAAGGCTTTGAAACCATTTGCTCTTTCGTTTTAGACAAAGTTTACAAGGAGTTGAAGATAAAATCACAAAGCTGAAAGTGACCATGGTGGCATGGGACCGCCATGACAACTCTGTTATAACTGCAGTAAATAATATGACGCTAAAAGTTTGGAATTCTTTCACTGGCCAGCTCATTCATATTCTCATGGTAAGGTGTTCCATCTCGATGTATCAACCCTGAATGCAAAAATTTACACAGGCATTATCAAAATTCTTCCTTGGGTGGTTGTTTTTTTGGTTGTTTGGTTTTTTTGGGGTGTTTTTGTCGTTGTTGTTGTTATTTTGTTGTTGGTTGGTTGGTTTTTTCCTGCCTGAAAACTGCCTTAACAAGTGTTGCCCAATAATTGAAGTGTAATAGAGATGTCTGTCATCTGCATATTACAAAATAAAGCTTTAAAGTTGCAAATAATGATTGCTATTCAAGTTGTCTGAAAGTAATTCTGGACTACTTTTTCCCCTAAAGTGCTATCTTGAATGAGAGAAGGAAACAGTTATTTCTTTTTACCTTTATTTAATGTGACAAGTAATGTGAAATGGAGAAATTAGCCCTGTTTAAACAGAGACGGTTCTGCAACCTAATCATTCCATGACTACAAAAATGTAGTCTTCTAGTTAGAATAAATCAAACCAAATTTTTATTGATGTCTAATACTCTTTTTTTGAACTGAGAAAATACATAACTCTGGGTAACTAGATGCTTTACTAGAGGTGGAAATAGTTCATGCAAGGCTTTAAAATTTGGTATTCATTTTGGAGATGTTATCTATTTGATTCTTCGTGGGTTTAAATTGAATTTCCTAACTGCTCCTCTGCCTAAACAAATTGAAATCTGTGGCAAATTAAGACCAAAGATAATGAACGGTGTGGACTGTAATCTTTTTAAATCATGGTGAAAGTATTGGGGAATACTTGACATACTTACTAGGAAGCTAAAATTGCAACTGGGAAGAGGAAAAAAATGTAATGGAGCACTACAAGAAAATAAATACATGGTCAAAGTAGGTGTTCTTTGCTAGATGCTTTCATATGTTAATGTTGCAGTTGCTAGTGTTACCATACTGAATTTCTCAGCGAAACAGTTCTCCTGTTCATCTTGCTGTACCTTTAATTTTAGGGCCATGAAGATGAAGTGTTTGTGCTTGAACCTCATCCGTTTGACCCAAGAGTTCTCTTCTCTGCTGGACATGATGGAAATGTCATAGTTTGGGATTTGGCAAGAGGTGTCAAAATCCGGTCTTACTTCAACATGGTAATTACTGTGCTTTATGCAGATACGACAAAGCAACCTTTCTAAATTTTTTTTTTTTTAATGCTTTTAGTACATTCTTACATAGGCCATGTTGAAGCATGCACTTGTGTATAAGGCAAGATCCTGCATCCGGTGAAGTTAAGAGAAATTCCTGTTCAGTTTAGTGGGGAAAAGATTAAATCTGTAAAGTAGAAGTTGTTGTTTCTTTGGCTGTATTTCATAGTGTCCTCTTTGCGTATGCTTTATCCACATGAAATTGGAATACTAGTTGGCATTGTCAGAGATCATGCATAAGAGACAGGGTGACAGAGACCCTCCTTTAGTGCTCTGTTTTCTCCCTTGGGAACCAAGATGGAACTTGGTGTATATTTGCATTACTAATTCTTAATCTGGCTAAAGCTCTTCAGGAGTCACCTGATCTCATACAATGTTGTTACATGCTGCCTTGGCCCATTGGACTGAATACTGTCAGCCTTTCTGTGTAGAGCTCCTCCACATGCAGGTTTCAAATTTGGTCTGTTCTGCACTAAACTAATTCTTTGTGAAGACAAATGCAACAGGTATTTCCATCTGTTTCTTGATATCAAGTGGGTCTTTGTACGTATCTTTTTCCTTTAAAAGGTAATGATGTGTTGTGAAATTCAGACTGCTTCCTGGAGAAAATTGCAAAAGTCTTTGTAGAATATGAATTATTGAGAATGCTGAGAGTAGGCAAATAGGCTTCATCCAGCCTTCAGTTGTAGTGGAATGGCAATCTTGGAGACCAGTAAAAAGAAGATTGTCTGAAGAAGAGACCTTGCCATACATGTACTCACAAAAAAAAGAAAAAGACATTTAGAAGTTGAGGAAGGTCACTCTGAACCAACAGATTTTGAGACGTGCAGTGTACATTACAGTTCATAAGGTCTCGGGGGAATTTCTGCCAAGTTTAATAGGAGAGAGAGCAGCCTAGACTCCAGCACTGACCAAGGTTCAGTATTGTTCCCTCTGCATTGTTCTGTAACTGAACTTAGGAAGGATTCAAGACAATCATCTTGGAGTTATGAGTACAGATCTTTGCTACTCAGTGCTGTTCACTGTTACCGGTTGAGGTGCATGTTCTCATTGCATGGTTGGGTTACCTTCTGCTACTACTTATGATGAATATATTATAGTTTTCATGGTATCTGTCAGAAGAGGCTGAAGTCATCTGTTTATTTCATAAGGCGAGTCCATTTAAGAGCTATCAAAATCTAAATTAAGATGCCTGTGACTTTAGGCAGCCCCATGAAAGACTGAAATACTTGTTTCAAGGGTGCACTGCAAGACAAATACCAAAAAAAAAAGGGTAAAAATCACATACATTTTAAGATCTTTGAAGTCAGAGAAACTACAGGTACAGTCAGAAGATCTCAGTAGCTAGTAATCTACTTCATGCTAGAGGTGAATGGGAGAAAGGCAGCCTGCTGTGTGAGGGGAGGGTAATTGTAAATCTGTGAATCAGTCTGACACCAATGAGTAAGTTAGATGAGCCAAGCATGCAAGAGTGGCACCTCTGCATATTTCACCAGCCAGTCTTCTGTCTGATGCTTCAAAAGCTATGGATGGAAGTTAAAGGTTTTCCAAGATGATTGGATGGAGGGATATGCTTCTAGACCATGAGACCTGATTGCATAGTCACCTCCGCAGAGCTGCAGGTGTTGTGTTTTCATTTGCTAAGGACATTAATACAGAGCTGCCAGTCTTCCATTTTTCTAACTAGCATATCAGCTGGGAGCATCATTAGATGCCACTATTAAATTATTCTGATAACTATTACCTTTGTAGACTTGCTCGGTGTGTCAGCTGATACTTCTGAAAAACAGTATTTGTGTTTGTATTCAGGGGATGGGAACTTTTTACAGACTGGTTTCTTTTGGATCAGGCAGGGAATATCATCCAGAGGAGCCAAACCTGAGAGTTGAATGACATGGGATATGCTTTACTGTTCAAGAACATGTTATCATTGCCTGACAAAACAGTGTCTTTGGTGCCAGAACTAGCACTGAATGATTTTGTTGTAACAAAAGCTTCTTAAAAAAAATTGCGGATCTTGGAGGTGTTGGTTGAACCAACAAAGTCTTAGATTCCTGTTAGCTCCATGGTAGTCCAGTCAGGTGTTCCCATCCTAGATGGATGGCTTGGTACATCCAGAGCCATGTGTCAGATCCTTAAAGTAGGGTATTTTTAAGTTGTTCCCTTCCTCTGCAATAATTCCTTCATTAAAAAAAAAAAATAAAATCCAAATTTGAATGGATGCAAGTGGTGTCACATCGGTTAGAAACTTAATTTCTTTTATCCACTCAGTGAATGTGAAATTGAAACCCCATAATAACCAAACACATGGTTTGGCTTGTTTTTAACTTAAATAGGGGAAACGGTGTTTATTTGTGCCTTGCTGATTACCGTTAGGTGCCACTAGGAGACTGATGGTCTTACAGAACATTCTCTCCAAGATTTTTAAACTTAAGATTTGCTTTTAATTGGCAGTTGGTACAGTTACAGTTAATTTGAAGCATCTTTGGTGTATTTGCCACATTTTGGTCTTTACAGTTAACAGTCCCATAGCTGTCTACACCCTTGGTTTTACTCTTAGTAAATATGTATATTTTATATATTCTGCATTTTCACCTGTAATCTTCACTTCATTTGATCTAATTCCATAAGTATTGCATAACTCGGTGTTGGAATTCAGGGGCATTCGGAAGTGGCTTAACTCAGTGAATTGAGTCAACTAGACTCTGGGAATTTTCCCTACCCCAGAGAGTGAAATTTGCCACAGAAATATCAAGAATGTGAGAGTGTTAAAGCTTTTTAGGCACTTTTGAGATGCAGCATATAAGTCCTGGGATGGCTTTTAATGGCGTATGCAAATTCAGGGTCTTGTTTTGTGGCCTGTGCCCTGTTCCCTTGCTAGTCCTGACTTAATACAGCTGCTAATAAAAAGCACGTACACAATGTCATTCATTTTTCCAGGGAATCAAATGAGGTTGTGGCTTTGGTGCTGTAATATGAGGACAATTTCATGTGCTGTGTTTCACAGGTACAAATAAGCATTTAGCAAACTTCTGAAGAAACAGGGTAGTTTCTGTAGCAACCACCTTAAGCGCTTGCTGCAGCCAACTGTTTCAGAGCTTACATACTTCACAAAAATGGTGGGTTACTGAAAGAGGTCCCCAATCTAAGGGATTGCCTTAACTAATGTTAAACAGTTGAGAAATGGAAGACCTAGATTCTGTTCTCAGTGGCAAAGTGTTCGATTCAACATCTGCCACTTACTCAGGAGGGCATCTCAGCTATAAATGTCTAGACAGGCCTTGTTCCTGACTTTCTCTTGAAGTTGTGCTGCTGTGGAGAGGTGTGACTCTGTAGCCTGTGGGTGTAGGCACTTCTGCAAGGCTTGTGTTCTTGGGTATGGAAATCATGTTCTAGGTAAATTAGAAAGTGGTAGAAACTGCCTTTGGCTTCAAGCTTCAGGCAAGCTTGAACTTGAGAGATTGGAACTCTGTTAGGTTATAAATAAAAAAGTTGTACACCACTCAGTTGTTACAGGATCTGTTTTCTTTCAGGTGTTCTCACCAAGTTCACTTCTCAATGTACCTGACAATGTTGGTTTGTTTGGGATGCCAGGGTTGGCACTAGGATGATATGTGCTACAGCTTAGCCTTATGCTGGTAGTTCCTGTAGGCTTTAAGATGAGGTTTTTCAGTTTTGAGAATGTGAGGGGAAAAAGAAAACTACAGGGACTTAAGAATCTTCCCAATCAAGAAAGTGGTGCCTAGTAATGTTTTTGGATGCTTGGGTTTTTTTTTGTTTGGTGATTGGGTTTTTGTTGCTGTTGCAGTTCAGACATTAAGTACTGGTGTTATCAAGACTGACTACCAATAGGTTTGTGATGTTAATGGTGCTGCCTGTAATTTTTATTTTGGGGCTTATGTAGTTTCCTTTAAGCATGCTTTCCCTTGAGCAGTACCTCCTAGGCTGAGCTCTGCTGACTCAGACAGCTTGCAAAAGGCATTCTGTCTGGAGACTTCTCCTGTGGTAAAGCTGATCTTGTTGCGTGAGTTGGGTGCACTGTAGAAGAATATTTTTTTTAAGTTTCTTAAAGATTCAGGAAATGTACAGGCCTCTAGCTCTGTTCTGGTTTTTTCCTTAAAAAAAAAAAAAAGAAAAAAAAAAAGATTTACAGCATAGCTTTAGGAACAGTTGCAGGAACATATGGTGACTGCAGTTCTTTGAAAGTATGAAAACTGTACTACAGTACCAAGAATGAAAGACTAAGGAAGAGCAGGCATTTTTACAATCTTTGTCACTGAGAATATTGGATTTTTGTGTTGTATCTTTTGAATGTAATTGCTTTCCCTGAATCTGATACCTGACTCAGCAGATTTTTCTAAGTAGGCATTGTGATTACTGCACCAGGAAGCTTGTTTATTAGTTAATAAAGACTAACCTTAAGATGTTTGAGAAATCCTTGTGTAATGTAGAAATCATTTGAGTAGTTAATACTGGTGACTTTAAATAATAAATGGTACTCCTGATCAACAGCTTTAAAACCCCAAAAAACTAAACAAAGTGAACAACGAAGATCTTTCATGACCAGGTGTTGCTTTTCTGTGTTACTGGTTTGACTGTAATTGTGAGTTGTGTCTTCGAGAGATCAGGCTTTGCTGTAGCCAGGTGTAGACTTTGTCTCAGCTGATATGTGTGTGTCGGGAGCCTTCAGTGTGCCTGAACACCTGGTAAGGTCAGACTTCTGCTCACTTATAATTTCAATATATTTTTCATAGTGGTTGTGAAGAGTTTATTTGGACTGGTTCTTGTTATGTTGCCTTAGTGCTAAGGCAGTCTTTCTGCGCACTGTCACCTATTATGTTGTTCTGTGCAACGAGCTCTGGGGGGGGTGGTATTTCTGAGTTTGAACTCAGTGCAAAGGTGGCCAGAGTCATTTCATAGTGTTCTGAAGAATGCTTTGAAATAACTGATACAAAAAGAAGGTTTTTACTGTCTTGTATTAAATTCACAGATCCGGATACTTCAAAATCCTCCTACCTTTGTGACTTTATCTCACGTGCTGAAAGGTTAAGCCACCTTAGCCTTTGACACTTAAAGGTCTCAGTGTGTATCTCCAGCTACTGCGAATTTGATGACGAGTCTTTTTCTAAATGCCAAAGCACATTTCATCAGAGCACAGAGAAATGAGTATATTTCAGAGACAGACATGAGTATATTTCGGAAGTGTATTACAATTCAAGCTCTAAACTAGAGATTTGGAGCAACCTTCTGATTTCTTTCTGAGAATGAAGAAAAATTTTTTTCCACTGAACCAGTTCTTCCCCTCTCCCAATTTCAGCTTCCTTTGAAATGACAAGTAACTCTTGTTACATTTGTGAAAAAAAAGCCTTAATCTCTCACAGAAACACCTCTATGTTTCATTGAATTCAGTGTTGCTTGCCCTGGAAACCAGATCGGTTCTTCAAGAATAGTGGATGATTTCTTACAGCAGTGTAACTGTTACTGCTTGCGTTGGTGTTGGTTGTTCCTATGCACTCTGTCCTGCTTTTGTGAAGACCAACAGGGGGTGAAGAAAGAAAAACAAAACCAAAAAAAAAAAAAAAAAAGAACCCCACACACAAAACAAAGCAAAAAAACCCACACCAAAACAACAACAAAACAAACCCAACACCCAAAATCCTTTAAAATTGCAAAGCCTGAGAGAGAGGCTGCCCTGGCTGTTACATCAGTGTTGGAGAAGATACTGGGTACAGTTTAATTTCTTGTCTATTTCTGAAAAACTCTAATCACAACATGCTTTTTCATTGAGTCCTAACAGGATAACAACGTCTTTGATACCTGTAGTTGCTGTAAGGTAGGATGAGGCTTCTTACAGTTTTTTCAAGTGTTCTAGAAAACACTGGTTTTGGTTTGTTGGTTGGTTTTGTTTTGTTTTGTTTTTTTTCTTTGTACCAGAATTCCATCTGTTTGCTCTCTTTCTAGGTCATTTTCTCTTGGAAGCTCATGATCCACAGGGCCAGGCTTCCATGTAAAACACATTACTTAGGTTTTGTGTAAATAGGCATTGTATACAGGACTAGGAAGCTTGTGACTTGCATGTGTTCTTTCCAGTATGCTTTTTAATTAGCAAGAGATTATGAAACTTAGACCTTAAATATGAATATTTTTTAAAGTAACATAAGGACTTAAACACTTTAGTGTTTATTTCACAAAATGTTAAATAGCTTAATGAAAGATTTGACTAATGTGGTGAGTACGGTTTCTTCCATCTGTTTTGGAAACTATACATTAAAATAGGTACAGTATAAGCAACTGAACTCAAAAGTGTCAATTTTTGAACAAGTAAAATTTTTTTGCAGTTGCAATTTTAATATCAGTATAGCTGTATGCAGTTTTGCCCAGCTTCATTTAAGCAAATACCTTGAGATTTTAGTATAAAGTCAGGTTTAACTGCGTGAACAAAGTTGTTGTGGTTTGTTTTAGTGTTTGTGGTTTGTTTTGGGGTTTTCTCCTCCTTACAAAGAAAACTTCTGAAAACTGAAAAAAAAAAAAGGGGGTGTGGCGCAAACTATTATTTTTTTTCCTTTGGAGTCAGCAATGAAAGGACATCTTGCTGGAACCTTATGGAAATAGTTATCGATCCTTTCAGCAAGATAGTGTCATTTTGATTTTGCATTACATTACCATATCAAAACTTAAATGTAATTGTTCCCCTTAACAGGTACATTATTGGGGATCAGCATCTCTGAAGTTCTTGGTACTAAGAAACTTTTCCAAGTACTTCAGTATAAACGATGTTGTTGAACATACAGTGCGAACAGGAAAAAACTGCTTAACAGTGGAGCTAATGAACCTGTAGGCTGACCTTTGCTTATGTTCTTGATTGGAGTAAGGAAAGTGCTGCAGAAGTTAATAATCCTTGAAAGAAAACAAACAACGGAGAAGCCCCCAAAAGCTTGCAGCCTTGCATCATGGTAAAAATGCTAGAACTGCAGACATTTTAGCCTCAGAATTGTTTGGGTTATGACTTCTTTTGCACAGCATTGAAGGTCTTTATTCTGTCTCACGAAGTCAACCAGAAGCTTGGTTTGGCTTCTGTAATGGTATCCCAGATTTGATGGGACAGTACTTACCTGAAATGCAAAAATGCAGAGCTGCACTTGAAAAAGCCAATGAGGATTTCTTAGCAAGACTTTAAGACCCGCTACTTAGCCTGACCAACTTAATGTGTTTGGGTTTTTTTACCACAAATTACACAGAAAATAATAGGGAAAAAATACCACAGCTTGCTCATGCAGTTTTCAAGCAAGCGTACTCTCAGTGTTATTTAATCGTTAAAGAAAGAACTATGTAGTATTACTTTTAATTTGTAAATAATTTTAATTCACTTTTTTTAATCCCTGTACATCTGTAAGGTACATGAAGCAAGGCAATCATAAATAAAGCTCAGCAGACATTTTTGAAAAGATGTAGCATCTCTGTCTGGGTATTTCTGAAGTAATAGTTCTGAAGAATGAAAGTTTTACTTGTACACTAGAAGATCTCTCTCTATGCTTGAGAAGATAAGACTCCAACATCCACTTTTCACACTTTAAGGACTGCAACATGACTATTTCTCTAAGTTACCGCTAGAAGAGTTAGGTAGAAGCAAAGGTGTGATGAAAGGATCTTGTGATGATGCAGGACTGCTCATTAAAACTTTAGTTATTACTCTGCTGCAATAGCTTTCATTAGACTATGTTCTAACTTCTTACACAGTGAAGTATGTAATGCTTTCATATGATCACAAGAATAGAACTTGTCTGTGAATACTCAAACACTTGGTTTTAGTTCCCCTGATTTCCTGACCAGTTTTAACATTTAGACCCAAGCTCTTATGTCTATGCTATGATAAAGAAAAAAATAAGTGACTCTCTTTGGTCCTTAGTTTTCTTTTCCAGGTTGCTTCTTTCTTAAGAAGCCTTGGGCTGAGGAAACAAAAATGAGATTTGATAGGCTTGTTTTGAAGGTGATCTCTGAAATTCTTTTATTTCCTTTGATTGCCTTTGAAAAAAAAAATGGGAGTAATAGGATGAGCAAGTAGATTCTAACCTACCATGTCAGGGCAACCTTTTCTGGTGACATGATGATTACAGTTGTATAGCTCTGAAGTGCTGCTGCTATTTCAAATGGTGTCTTAATGAAACAGATTATGCTTCTTAGAAATGCTGGCACAAAATCAGGAAATGTAGTGATACATATTGTAACAAACCAGTAGTTTTAAATAAAACATTAAGCTTGGTTTTGAAAGTGAAAATGTGTACTGTCATGCATCTAGTGAGAAAGTGTGAGATGTGGATGCATTTGTACTAGTTTTGCTTTACATTCACTATGTGAGGTTACCCTGTGAATATATATCTTTTCATAGTCAGACAGTAGTTAATCTGTGTAAATGCAGTGACATGGTTTATATTTGAAGATTATCCACATGTTGATGTTAGTGTTGAAAGTTCTGTCCACATAGACATAAAAACCAAAAGACTGATGTAAAATATATATGGTTTTTTGTTTTGGGTTTTTTTTTTTTGTTCCCTAAGTCTGTAGCTAGCTGGTTGTCAACTAACTGTACAAATAGTTGTCTGGTGCTGTTCCTGGTTCCGTATGTTTCTTTCCAAGTGGGTCCTTAATTACTTTTGTAGAATGTATGGTAGTTGTATTACATGGTCCTTTATCAAGCTTATTATACGTTTTCCATAGCTTTCTGACACTTAATGTACCTTTTAAAAACTTTTAACATAAACATTTTGTTGGCTTTGTAGATTGATTTGAAGCTAGTAGCTTAAGCGGTGACTGCAATTGTCTTATACAGAATTTGACCATAAAAATATCAAGTTCAGGCAGCCCATAAGAATTTTCCTGATTTCTACAATGCAAATTTTAGAGGGTGTAATTATGTCCCTACTTGAAGTTAATGGAGAGTCCACACTATGGATGAAGCGTCAGACCATCTGGATGCAGTGATGTGTTGGTTCACACGCCTCCCTACTGTCTTGCTGCCCTCTTTCCACATGTCCTGCATTTTAATATAATCAGTGAGAAAAAACTGGGAACCCCCATGGAGGTGATGGTAGTAATGTATTTCAGAATGGCAACGACGTCTAGTTTTTGTGAATTTGGACACACAGATCCCCTGGCAATGACTGCTTGAATGTTTTAGTACAGTTGTTTTGCTTAGAATTTACTGTCAGTGTTATGGCATCAATTGATTCAGGTAAATAGGGTTTCTTCCTGCAAATTGTCAATCAAGCAGAGGCTACTATGTTGTAATGGGATTTTTCTGTGTGCTCCTGCTCCTTCAGAGAGATGGTTGTTGACTGTCTTTTTTTTTTTT
>VWZY01001646.1:265608-280043 GCA_013399075.1 Chloroceryle aenea
TTTTTTTATTAGCTGAGTGGACATTTCATTACAGGCAATTCCTGTGCTATGCCTCCTTATGTCTGTGCATCTTACTGTTTTTCCTGCCCCATCTTCTGAGGTCCAATCTTTGACTGGTCTGCGTGATGAGGTTCATTACTTTTATGCCACTTCTACTTCAGTGCAGCCTGATAAGCTCTGAAGCTGTGAGGGCATTATCATATCACTTGCAACATTGTTTCCTTTTTCTTAACCAGTAAACCTGCATGGCGTACCTAGATCTTTGTTGGCACTTACTTAGTTTTAGCCTAAACGATGTACCATAAAACTGGAGTCCCTGTTAAAAGAACAGCATGGAAGATGAGATGGCATCTAGGACAGCTCAGCAGAATACTCTGTGAATGGATTTTCAGCCACATTAAGTGATTTCTTTGGACTAACTAATGTCCAACAGGCCTACCACTTGCTCATATGGACAGTGTTTTGTAATCTCCAGTGTTAACTTTTCAAAAATAGTTATTTCTTATGTTGTGGCTTTCATAAAGTCTGAACAGACTTCCAGTTTTGCTTAGGTTATGTAGGATTGTATTTTGTAGTCCTCTGAAATACAACATGACTTAGAGTAGTATTGTAGATGTGTTATTTTTGAATCAGTGTGGAGTCCTGCTGAAGTGTTGAAATTTGGGAGATTCCACCATTGAATAGTATGTAAGGGCACAACATGAAAAGCAGATCCTGAAAAACAAAGTCAGCATAATGTTCTAGTAGTCCCAAGTAGGAGCCACTACTTGATGAGGTTTATTAAGAAAAAAAATTCTTAAACAAAAAGGAAGCTGTAAATACTTTTTCTATAGCTTTATATAACTTCAGGCATCCATAGGATGGCTGATCTTTCAGATCTTTTCATTGGTACCTTATCATTCAGGACAAATGCAGCATTCGTTAATGGGTAACTGACTTGTGTGGTAGGAAGATAGAAACATTTTTAGTAAACATTTTACTCTTAATTCTTGTCCTCTTCCTTCCTAACATTTGATCCTTTGTTACTGTTCTGGAAGCAGTATAGAAGCCCTATTTGTTGGGTTTTGTGTTGTTGGTTTTTTTTGTTTGGTTGATTTGTTTTTTTAATTATTATTTTCTAAACTGGCTTAAAATTTAAGTGCTCTTTCTACTCCTCCAGATCTGCAGCAACCTCTTCTAACCTTGCAGAAAGTGTATAGGTACATTTTTGGCTTCCAGTGGATGTATGCTGGAGATAGATCTTTAAAGTACAGGAGAACATAAATCTGCAAAAGAACTTCAAAATACTTGGAGACTGATAGAGCTCAAGCAACTATGAAAGAGTTTATATGCTTTAATAGCATTTAGTTAATTTTGCTTTTTTTTCTGGTTTTAGACAGTTCTAGCATACCAATTATTGTGATAGGATCTAAACTTCAATTCTAAAGTTTGAATGTTGCTTGTAATTAATTTCCATTTCTTCCTATGCATTTGAGTACTTCTGTTCCTGCTAGAGATCTTTTTGTATAGCATACAAAATAGTCCCCTTTTCTTAGTGTCCACGTGAAGAAACTGACCTGTTAGATTTTTCAGTTATCATGCTGAAACATTTCTCCGTAGCTGTTCCACTCTAGGATTTCCTTATCTGGAACATCAGAAGCAAAAGTTTTGTGTATTGCTTTGGAAGAGTTTGTTCTTATCATCTGTTTGTCTCGCATGTATGCACTTTCTCTTCTGGATATGATTCTGGTATATTTTAGGATTATAGTTTTCTTTTTGTTGCATTATGTGATCAATTGCAGTGAATACAGTTAGGCCCTTAATGTGAAGGATGGGAGTGAACGTTACCTGCCTCAGGCTACTAGAGGCTTAGTTCACTGACTTTTTAAACATGCTGGTGACTTGTGTTAGAAGGCACGATAGGAATGCAAAGTGTTATTGTGTGTAGACTGAGTTCCATTATTTTTTTTCTGGTAGTAAGTGGGTTAGTAGTTATTTCTGATAGTTTTCCTTGCTTCATGGATACCATTTGTGCTGTGTCCCAAATCTGTTCTCAGTGGATGTTTTCCTATCATTCATTTCATCAATGGGCTCTTATTTTTTCCTGTAGTCACTAACAGAAAGGCCTGGCTTGTGGAAGTTCTGATAGCCTTTTAGCTCTGTATGTCTTTCCAAACCCATTAACTGTTATCCTTTACTTGTCAAGTTTCCCTACTCTGCATTTCTCCTACTAATCATAATCTCTTCCATTTGAAGTAAGTTTTCAGTACCATATCATTGCTGTGAAATTCTAGCTAGGTTGAATGAATTATATTTTCTTGGCATTAAAAAAAGTCCAGTTATTTTGCTGAAGAAAGTCTTGTGGAGTTTGTCCAGTACTCTACTCTTGACTAATTTTCATTTTGCTTGATTTTTAAAATTTTTTTTTTTTCTTTCACTGTTGTTCAAAAAATCTCAGTCTTTATTATCTATTGATAGCAGGTCAAAGTCTTACTATTGAGCTCTCTGTAGATGGTATCACTGTTTCCATACAACAGATTATTTTAATGGATTTAATACATGTTACTTTGTTCACTAGTTTCACAGATCTATTCTTTCCCTTCTGGGGGACAATAATAAAAACTGAGAGGAAAAGAGTAACTTCCTTTTTTGATTCTCTTTATCAACGTTCCTTCTTTTGTGATGTGCCAATGTCCATCTGTTTCCTTGCTAGTGAATATACAGGCAAATAGCTTAATTATTGGGGATGAGACTAGAAGTAATCTTAACTTAGTTGTCATTGTCCTTCCCTGCTTGTGGCTGAAGTATCCTTGCTACTTGTTTTGTCACCAGCAATGTCTCAACTCTGCCCACTCATGGGCAGCCCTTGGTTGGGACAGCTCTTACTTGGGCCGTTCAGTGAGCCGTCTCTTGCCTTCACCATTGATACCCTTTTATTCACATAGAATAAACAGTTTATCTTCTTTGGGATACAGTCTTCATATAGTTATTGCATCTTTGTTTTAAAAGGGATGAAGTGGAGGAAGCAGCTTTCTTCTTGCTTACTGAAGTTAAGAACTCCACAGATTTACTTCACTTTCCTCTTTTGCAACTGAACATTTGGTTTCAGTTCCAAATGACCCAACTGCTCTGGTTAGCATTATTTTTGAAGAAATTCCATTGTAAAGTGTCAGTTATTAATCCTAAAATATTTTTGTTCAAAAACTACTAGGTAGCATGCTCTGGCAGGCTTTGCTCTTTAATTTGTAATAGTAATTGGAAGCTTATCCCCAACAGCAATTTTTGTTCTTATAATATTAAGTATCTTTATTTCCAAATAATTAATTGCACATCAGACTTGAGGGATTGTACTAAGAGGTCTTATTGCTGTACTTCCCAAAAACACTTCTTAAACCAGATTCTGGCTACATTTAGAGTATGTTTGCACTGTGCTTATCACCGAATAGTAAAACACTATTCTTTTCCTTTATATGAGAAAGGAATGACTTCCAGCTAACACTCTAATTATTCCCAGGGGGTTCTTGAAAATGGTTCATGCAAACCATTTCTTGCTGGGAAGGATTAAAAAAGCCCCATCACCTTTATAGTCTTGATTTTTTTTATTTTTTTATTTTTTGTCTTCCCCCTTCTATTTCTTATTTAGCATTTCACCATGGTTATATTACAGCAAATAGTTTTTCCCACAGCATGCCTTGTTTTCCATGTAAAACAAAAGTCTTCAAACCTTAGGCTCTAGGAGAACCCTGACATTCTGTTCATGAAGGAGCTGAGTTTTAGGGAACTTTATACTTGCACATTTCCTTCACTGGAAGAAGGGAAAGGTCACAGAAATCTCTGTAAGTACTCCTTTTCCAGGTTTTTAGTATATATACATCTGCAAAGCTTATTCTTGGGATGAAGTTCCTTCCCCTTTCCACCTACCTTCCCAAACTGTCTCACTTTTAATATGGTGATCTTTTTACATAGAAAGAGTAGTACAAAACTGTAAGTTTGCCTTGGTTGTTGGATCTTGCTTAGCCTAAATTAATTCTGTGTTCCTAGCTGTTGTGATGTTAGTGTCACTTGCTTGAAGCTCTGTTTTTATTTTTCATCTCTTTCTGTAGGATACTTCTGTTCATTTCTTCTGGAATAATGGGCAAAATAAAACATAAAACTTGCACTGGTTTATGTTTCTCTTTTGCTAATCCAGAAACTCATTTGACTTTTATGAGAGGTACTTGTAGTAGGAAAGACCTTTGTCAAATACCCGAAAGCCCTGGTAATAGATGTAGCAGTCTCTACCATGGGGGGGTGTGCAGGGGTGTGGGTGTGGATGTGTTAAGACTATGGGTGAAAGATTTAGACTTACTGTCTTTGTCTTAGCCTGTAAGATAGTGAGAACAGTACCTGACTCACAGGTTTTTCGAGGCTTGGTTCATTAACTTTTTAAAATAATGCTGATGGCCTCTGGAAGGTGCTACAGAAGTGCATAGTGTTACTGCCTGCAGCCTGAATACCACTGTTTTTTTTCTGGCAGTATATAGTAGGCCTGCCACAGTTAGGGAAAGAGTTTTGTTTGGTGTCTCTTTAAAGAAATGCAAAAGTGCTTTGCTGGGGAGAATAGAAAGGGGCTTTCTGAAGAGGTGCTGAAGACTTGAAAATTCAGAGTGGTGATTGGTCACCTCTGCTTGATTGACAGGTTGCAGGGAAAAACAAAAACCCATTTGTTCTGGCTTAATGGAACTGGAAAACAGAAAATGAGTATCAGGTAAAAATTCCTTTTTTAAAATCTTTGCAGTTCTCCTTTAAACAGTGGAGTTTTTACACAAACCTACATCTCCCCCACTCCAGTAAATTAGGAGTAGGAATTACAGAAACAGGCAGTTGCTAAGTTGTGTAATGTGGGTTGTCTGTCCGTGCGTTTTCTAGTGGGCAGGTGTTCTGAAACACCGCAGCAGCCAATGCTACTGGGCTAGCTTAGCAAAAAGGCAGAGGATTGAAAGAAAGGGTGTAGTGACTAAGCCCTGAACTGGACCCAGCTCTCTGGTTAGGCTCATTAGCAGGACGTTCAAGGGGAAGCTTTTATTTTCACTTCCTATACTGTGCCTGCTTTGTGGATAAAGTCTGTCAGTTTCTACTATCAAATTTGGCATCTTTCCATGAGCATTATTACAAAATTCACTGAGAAGTGAATAGCTAAAAAGTAAACAATGTTTTAAAGTAACTTCCATCTAGCAGTATACTGTCTTACAGATTTTATAATAAATTTCAACATCAGCGCCACAGTTTTGAGAATCGTAATTGAAAATTACTTATTTCTGATAACTTAATTATTTTGTATGTTGATGTATTTCAGATTGAAGGACAAGGACATGGTGCAGTTTTTGACTGCAAGTGCTCTCCTGATGGACAGCATTTTGCATGTACTGATTCTCACGGTCATCTTCTGATTTTTGGCTTTGGTTCCAGTAGCAAATATGACAAGGTACAGTGCAAGATGAAAATCAAAATGTTTGTCTGTGTTGAATGCATTTGTGCAAACTTTCCTTCAGAGCTTCATTGCAAGAGAGTGTATCTTAACACAGCTTTCAGCCATTAATATGGGATGTTTCCTGTTGTTGACATGGAGCTTTCAGTGTCTAAAATTTTTTTAAAGTATGGAAACATGCTGTTAGGCTACCAATTACATGGGAAGTTAAAAATAATTTAAAAAATAAAGAAATGATGCTGTTGCTGTTTACTGTCTTAAGTGGTGAGGTCACAAGTGTCTGCTAATGGATCCACGTGGATAATGTGAATAACCTGCAGTGGAATTGATAATAGTTAAACATTTTGGTTTAAATATTTCTGTCATTCCTAATTAAGACCAAAAAAAATGAAAAGAGGGGTGGGAACTAATTCCTGCTGTCTGTATTTAAAGTTCACAGAGCCTGCAAGACAATTATTTATGATAAATGTGCTACATGTATTAGTGATACAATTTTGTGTCTGCTAATGAAGTTCTATTGTGAATGCCTTGGTCTTTGCACAGCAATGTTCCACCATTTCTGTGTGATTAAAATATTACATGTTTATTTTCATGTCATGGTCCGCATTGTGTATTCCAAGTGTGGGTGTCTTGCCACAGACCCTCATGACTGTAAAGATACATTGTGGTGGTTTTTATTCTCCATGGATAAACATGGCCTATGAACCATACAGGTTACCTAGTTTGGAGTGTCCACAAGGTTCTAGTTCTTCATTTACCACCCAGGGAAGAGGTGAGGTGTGTCTCTTCTCCTTCTTTCTAAGACTTTAAGGAACACATCTGCTCTGGGATTTTGATTTCTGCCTCTGGTAGCTGATACTTGGAAGGTTCTTGGTGAAGTGCTGGTCTTCTGGATCTTAGCTTCTGCTTTGGATCTTTGGACTCAGGCTGACCTTGAAAGTGTTTTGGTAAACAGCACTGCAGAGGGGTCCTGAAGGAGGGAGAGCAAAAGGAATTTTAATTCTTGTTTTGTAAGCCAGTGCATTTGTTTCTGTAGTCTCTTTCATGCTAGTTACAGCAACATTTATTTGCGTATTGGGGATATTTTTTCTCCTTGTCTCAAATACTGATTTGATGTACTCGGTACTGACTGCTGGTGCTGTGCCTCAGCCATTACTATCTGTGCATTTACCCTTTCACTGCAAAGAAAACAAATGAGCAGACACATCACAAGCAAGGAATAGCAGGATTATCAGATCATTTTCAAGGTCTTTGTCTTTCGGAGTTCTTACTCTTCCAAACTTTAAAGTGTGTTGTAAAAGAAATATTTTTATTACCATGACCATGGATTATTCCAGGTTTATTTTTCTCTGCAGTCATTTTGGAAATGTTGGTCCTCCTCTACTCAGAAATGTTTGAAATGGAATTGAAACCAAGAGGCTTTTTTGTCTTTGCTGTGAGAGACCAGGAGTTTCTGTTACATTGCCATTTGAGAATTTGCTTGAGGGATTAGATCTATTGTGAGGAATGAGAACTACTGCTTTTCACTTCTTGAGTTCTACAGACCCTTTGTTTTCTTGGGGTTTTTGCTGCATCTTCTGAGAAAAGATGGTTTAAATTTTTTCATTTATTGGGCGATTTGTAATGATTCTCTCCAGCTGTTAATGTGCCAATGGTAATCTTGTCATTCTTGACCATAGAAGAAATGGGAGCAGATAGGACAGTTGGCTGGCTCTTTAATCTGTCTTCAACCCAGAAAACTCAAGCATGGAAGTTTGAGTTCTTTCTTGCCTGGTTCCATCTACTCTGTATCTTTTTTTGTCTGAAATGATTTATGGAAAAAATTATTTACAGTTAGGTAGATGCTGGAGATTAGATGTCCTTTTTTCTGTCCTTTCCCCCTTAGAAACTTGGGTTTTTTTCACCCCTCTTCTGAGAATATGTTCTGGTGGGACCTGCAATTATTTTTTTTTTTTCTTTTTTTGCTTAAAAGTGTTCTGTCTGTCTTGGGGAATGATTTTTATAGAAGAAAGGAGTGTAGCATCCTGTCCTGTATGTTCCTATCTGTGTGAGTTGTGCTAGGAACAATGATTATAGCTGAGGCAGTGTTAGCTCTGCTAGGAAAACAAGCTCTTGGCGTTCCATGTGTATGTTTTCTTCATGTTATGTTTAAATGGTATCTTTTTTTCTTAGTTGACTGGAACCACTGTCCAGGCATTTTTTCCAGCAGTGTGATCTTAGTCACAATTAAGGCAACAGGGTGGTTTTGATTTGTTTTATTTGTTTTCTTCCCCTTTCTCAATATGTGTTTTTGTGGAGTAGTTCTTTATTGTGGGAGGAAAAAAAAAAAACAAAAAACCACCAAACCAAAAAAAAACCCAAACAAACCAAAAAACCAAAATTACAAACATTTGTTGCTTGTTAGGTGCTCCTTTTGTTATTTGAACCTTGAGCCAGTCTCAGATGAGATTTCTGAGGGTGTGAAAATCTTTAGAGATGAACTGAACTTGCTGTCAACAGGGCATGTGCACTTCACAGATTCTTGCTTAGGTGGAAGCTTGTCCAGGAATGCCTGCCTGTCCTAAAGCATAAGCTACCTTTCTGTTGATTTAAATTTTTAGGTTAGACGAGACCTCTTGAGCTTTCTAAGGCTTCTGTTCCTGCCCAAACCACAGTTATTTGTTGCAAGTTGACAACTGCAGTGTGCTGGATTGGTGCAGTAATGGGGAAAATCCTCTTTGCATTTGTGTAGATGTGCCCATTTGGAGAAGCCAAGAATTCTGAATGTGGAGCTTTCTGTAGTTACTGCAGGAGCATCTATTTGTAGAGCTCAGGCCTTGTGGAAAGATTTCACGCTCAAACCCAGCCTGGGTTTGTGAAGTCAAATGTACAGATGACTCAAATCTCCTAATAGTAGTGTAGTATCTTTTTATTGTCATGAACAGTCTATCAAGAAATATGTCTGTTTGTTAGTACTTTCAACTGGTTGTCTGCCAAACATAGACATTTAAGATTCACTGAAATGTCTTAAGTATTCAGGACTTGAAATAGCCTGAGGATGAGATTGTGTCCTGGGTTCCAGTAGTGACATTTCAGTGTTCTACCTGAGAGCTGGTCTCGGCCTGGGTTCTCCATGAAACACCATTCTTACCTCGTGGAGCAGAAAATTGTTGTTTACTCTCTGCTCTACTACCATACCTGTATCTGCAGTATAGAATTACACAGAAGGGCAGTTTCAAAGAAGTCCGTCTTGATCTTACACCAGAGACTGTTCTGGTAGAGGGCACTGGAACTAAGGAAGGATTTTTGCATCTTCCCTTTGCTTACAGAACTTGGGATGCAGACAACACTGTACAGCCAAATCACAGCACATTAAAACTCATAATCCATATGGTCATGCCATTGGAATACCTTCTCTCTCAGTTTGGGAAGTACTTAATAGGAGAATTTACACGAGATGAAAGTGCTAGATACTCTACTATTAGGATTCTAGGGAGCATCTTTAAGTCCTTCTAAAGGACCTATATCTTTATCATATTGAGCTAACGACTGTTGAGGAGCAAAGTTGTTAAGCAGGCCTTGATTCTGTCAGACACGTGAAAGCCTCATTCAGCCTCTGTTAACAGAGAATCTGGCAACAAGACTTCATTCAGAGCTTCTTACCACTGTGGCATGTTGCCATGTCCATACATACTTTGTAAGGGTAGCCTTTTGAATCCCTGAAGAAAATTATTTGGCATTGCATCTTTCCATGCATCTTTGCAATTTCTTCCTTTTGTTACTTTAATTTTCTGAATTCTTGTGGGGTCCAGATACCATCATACCTATGCATTTATTTTTTTTTACTATTATTATTTTAATCTATTTCATGTGATACGCATAGGGACTTTCTGATGTTGTAATTGACAGAAGTTTGTCATCATCTGTTCTTCCTGGTCTTCTCATATGCAGTGCAGGAGACCTTTGTCATTAAGAGACCAGAAGTCTCGGGTAGATATTGCAACCTCTGCCGTACCGATTTCTGAGTAACAAGTTACTGAAACTGGTATGGATTGGTCATGGTAGAGCAGGCTCTTCAGAAACCAGAGTATGTTCTGTGACAACTTAGGCATTCCTCATCGTGCTCAAATACCTGTCTTTAACAACTGAGACAATTTTTTTTGAGATCTCTATGCTTTGAGTCAATTGTTTAATTATTTTCATACTGCATTGGCAAACTAATTGGTGTGAATGATAATGTTACAGTTTTGTTTCACTTGTTCAAAGTTAAACTGAGCATGTGAGCTGCCAGAAAGTTTGCTTGCCAGCAGGTAGTGTTGAGATATGTAGCATATGCGTCAGCTTCTCTTCTGTTCTCACTTTTCTCCTTGAGGTTCAATATCTTTCTGATTGCACGACATTGAGATGCATGTGCTGGTGAGAGATAGAGCATAAGCCTTTTACATACTATTTGGACAAAACAATTCCTCAGTCTTGAGTGTCTGTGGAAAGTCATCAAGAATAAATTATTGACAGGTGGATTGAAATAAAAAAACTTTGAGCTGCAGTTTTCAACTTCAGATCAGCTTTCTTTTATCTACCAGATCTTTTTCACTTATCTAGCATTATGGCAGGGATATATATGTTTGAGTGCTGGTGTTAAAATATTTGGTAGTAATGTGATGTGATAAATATTTTCCTGTTGTTCCTCCTACACCATAGTTCATAAGTCTGTGACACAGTTTGATTATCAGAATATATATTCATATATTCAGAGTATAGAATTAAAAATATAAACTATTTAATAAATTCATGCTGTGTTCAGTCAAATGTCTTCCAAGTATTTCAGAATTCCCCTGTTCTTTATGGGAAACTGTGCTCCCCACCCTCTTGTGGATTATTCACTTTGCACTATAATATGGAAAAGGAGTACTGGGGAAGGAAAAATAATCCCAGAATCATTAAATTTTCCTTTTTAAACTGAGATAAAATGATCAGCTTATAATGTTTTTGCAAAAGTGACCACAAGTAACATTGTTAAAATACATTTGGCAGTTATCTTCTGTATGCTTTTATTTAATAGGTTCTTTAAAAAAAAAATTACAAAATGACTTTGTTTACAGATAGCAGATCAGATGTTCTTTCATAGTGATTATCGGCCCCTTATCCGTGATGCCAACAACTTTGTCCTGGATGAACAGACACAGCAGGCTCCACACCTTATGCCTCCCCCATTTTTGGTTGATGTGGATGGCAACCCTCATCCTGCAAGGTATCAAAGACTAGTTCCTGGTCGTGAGAACTGCAGGGAGGAACAGCTTATTCCTCAGATGGGAGTGACATCTTCAGGTATGGAAAATTTCACTTTGCTACCCAGTAGCATCTGGTTACCTCCAGGTGTTCTGCACTTTCCCTTTCACTTCATCCTTTTTCTTTATTTGTGAGCGTAATAGTTCATGTAGTGAGGAAGAATTGCTGTGTCCTTGGCACTGGTTGTTTGTGACAGTTGCACTTACAGTATTGTCATTGATAAGTCAGTACTAATTGATGCTACCATGCCAGTTAGCTTCATTTCATAATTGTAACAGTATACGATGCTGAGTGAGCTTTCAGTTAGACTCTTTTGGGCAAGATTTCCTAATTCAGGAAACCTCAGAGGTAGATTGATTGTCTGGGTGTGAGATGGGACAGGTAAAGCCTACAAGAAGTGGAAAATGAGACAACACCTGAAACATTCCTCTCTAGATGAAGGCAGTCATTCAACTCAAGCCTTGATGGCTTGGTTAGAGAATTCCCAAGACTTGGTGAGGATAAAAAAAAATCAAGGAAGTTTCTTTAAAGTTGTATTCTCCATGCTCAAAACATGGGAGGAACATGCCTATTTTGGGTCAGTGGCTGCCTATTGGAAACTACCTAAATGTCCACATGGGTGGGGATGTAAAAATGATGCCTACTTTTTACTTGTAACTAGTTTGATATTGGTATGAATGAGTAAACAGTGACTGGTTAGAGTAGCTTTAAGTGTTTTCAGGATAAGCATTTTTAAGTATTTATATGTTCTTGAAAATATGGGAGAACTGATGGTGGCTGTAAACAATGGCTTATATGCACACCATGCGTAAGCCCATGGTGCGTCAGACATTCCAGGAAGGTTAACTGACAGCATTGTCACCAAAAGATCTCTCGATCTTCTTTTGTAGACATGAGGATTATAAGACACTGACTAATTAAGTAATAATTTTTAAGGAACGTATCCATATTTTCTCCAAAACTATAGAAAGTAATGCTACCCGAGGAGCAATTGTAAGAAGGAAAAAATTCTTTCTGGTGAACACATACCACATTTTATCTACAATTTTTTAGCTAGTACCTTTGAAGATAAATTTAATTTCCAAGGAAGGATGTGATTTTACTTTGTTGTTATATTTACATCATGGATCCATGACATTCTGAAATTCCCCAAATTTGAAAATGACCTGGACATACTCTCCAATATAATATCTTGAAACAAGCAAGGCTGTGCAACATGGACCCAACAATACTAAATTTAATGGTGTGGCTGCATGACACATGAATGTCTACAGGAAGTTAATGTCCATAGTGTTTTATTTAATAGCAGGAAGACATCAGCCAGGCTGACAGAGGGAATATGGAGAGACAGAAAACTTTACCTCTTTATCATTTAGCAACAATATATGTAGTCTCATGCAGAGATAAACTGTGTTCATATTTTTATAGGTTCCCTTCTACTAAGAAGCTTCATTTCTTTCTGAAACATTATTGTGAGATTTGATTTATCTCCCTCAGAGCACTGACAATTTATTTCTTGTCAAGTTTTCTGTGGATGCTTACAAGAGCAGGGAGAAATCATATAGTCAAGTTTGATTTACTGCTTAGATGTATGTGAAGCTCCTTTAAACCAGATGTTTTCAAAAAATCAAATACACACTAGTGTCTTTATTATTTAATTAAAAAAAAAAAACAACAAACCACACACAAACATAACAAACCGAACCCAAACAACTTTCTGTTACTTGCAAAGGCAAAACCTCACAACTTTTATTTTGTTTAGATAGCAGTTTCCTTATTTAAGATCATGTTTGGGTTATTAGTACCATTGTTCAGAGTCAACAGTATGTCTGCTCCTGAGATCACCAAATAAATCTGACTCACTACGCAAGTCAGAAAACATCCAGCTGTGGTTTCATCAGAGCTCATTCCATGATTCCAAGCTTCTGCTGGCTTATGGAGGTTAATGTCAACGACAATAACCTTGAAACCCTGAGAGCACTATCTTAAATATTTATGTTCTTTCTGCATACCATCACTTATCAAGAGATGGCTGCTTCTGTGTAGCCACGTAATCAAAGCTCTTAGTTTCTTAGCACGATTACTGTACTATCTTGTCTTTGATCCTGCAAAGTGTAGTCTATACTGTGATACATCTTTGGAATCATACTGGAAAAATAATTTCTGTACCTTGTTTCTTTAACTATTGTCATTCCTCATCACGAGGTTTTACAAATTCTGCTTCTCTTGAACACAGCATCCCATCACTCCACCCTGTAACTGTTCTTTGTGGAGGTATCTGACTTCTTTTCAAACCAGGACTGTATCCCTTGCCTTTTTCTTCTTATCTCTCTCTTTTTCTTTTTTTTGTAAGCATTGTGAGTTTGAAAAGAGATTTTGTGGTGTTTATGCTTACGTGCTGTGTATCCTGCTTGCTGTACAGAAACAGTATTATCACCTTGTAATAACCTCTGTGAGAACAATTTCCTGTCTTTTATTCAAGAGACCTACCCAAAAGGAGGTTTCTTGGCCATTTAACGTATTAAAGAAAACTATCATTACTTAACCTATGTCATCCATTACACCTGTGTGGCTCTGTCAAGCATTTTTACTGCTTGGTCTTCTCTGGTATAGATAGTTCTTTTTTAATTCAGTTAGATTTTCTTGATGTAGTTCTTCTGTTGAAGCTTATATTAAAGTGGTTTATAATGCATTTGGGGCAGGCTGAGCAAGCATTTGAACAATTTACATTGACTCAGCTGACAAACAACAGTTCTCTTAAGCTTCTGTGGCTTGCTAAAGTTCTGTTAGGAGTGGTATGTGTTCATCTTGACCCTGCTTCATAAAATATAATGCTCCTAATATATTAAGAAAAAAGTTATTCTGTTTAAAAAATGGCTGTTAAAGAAGTAGGCGTTAGCCCCTATTTAACACCTGGAATTACATGCTAGATGTGTAAGTTTCAAGGCTAAAGCTTCGGTGAACTGTTTGTAACATTTGGTTATTCAACATTTGTGTGGTGTTCTCCTGTATATTTTACTTTACAGGATTGAATCAAGTACTTAGTCAACAAGCAAATCAAGAAGTTAGTCCGTTGGATAGCATGATTCAAAGACTTCAGCAAGAGCAGGACCAGAGACGCTCTGGGGAGGCAGGAACCAGTAGTACCAGCCGGATAAGCAGAGGTAGATTTGTGGAGCAGAGGTGTTCTGGCTTTTCTGTTAGAAAACATAAATCACATCTTTGTGCATGATTAGTGCATTTTGTAGAAAGGAGGTATGCAGCAATAGAAAATAAAATGGCATTCCCACCTCTTTTTGCCTTTCTGCAAAATCTCAGGATTCTTAACATTACAAATATAACTTTGTTAAAGTTACTGTTTGCTCTCTCGGGAACTTGCAGTGACTTCATTTCCTTTAGAAGTAACTACCCTGCTATTTAATCTGTAATTGACCACCTATTTGATTGAAAGCTTAATTGTCTTAAAAAAGCAAATAGGAGGAAGAAAAGAGGATGGAGCTGCTTGTTTCAGTGTCTTGCTAGATTATATGGTAATTTCCAACCCTTAAAAAATCACAGTTGGCAATCCACCTGAGTAAGCAAGAATAGCTTGTGTGTGAAAAGATGTGGAAAAACATTTAAGTTCTGCTCCAGTGATGTAGCAGTGTGTTTGAAGGATTTTGCATGTGTGTGGTTTTGGTTCTCTGGGTTTTGTGGTTTTTTTGTTGTTGTTGTTTTGGTT
>VWZY01001646.1:287242-315922 GCA_013399075.1 Chloroceryle aenea
GCACAAAACTCTGGACGTTGAGATTGTAGCTCTTGGGGTTTTTTTGCCAGAGGTTAGGGACTAATACAAGATCACACACTTTGTGTTGAGAGGAAGTGTTTTTACTACATATATTCTACAGGAAGAACAAAATGCCTGGGTGCTGAAGTGTGAAGTGTTTCATAATTGCAGCCTTATTTCATTCTTCGCAACCTCATAAGAACCCAGATTCTTTCCAACTGTGTCATTCATTTGAATTCTTCCATGCATCATCATACTATCTAAGGACCTTTACTTGCTAACAAGTCATCACTGTATGTTGAGGGATTTGTTACTGTGTGGGTCTCTCTTACAACAGATCTGTCTCTTCAGTTGCTAAATAACACGCTCTGGAGTTCTGTGTAAGAGACTCCTTTCCTCTGATGGCTATTTTTTTGTGTAGTTCTTGAGCTCTTACAGCGCTTAGCAGCTTAGCAGTAGTTAACTACTGTGTACCCTGTAAAGAGTTCTAATGCTTAAAAGTAAAAAATGTCTAGTGTATCTGTGAAGAAATTTTAGTTCTTTCCAGAATATATTGAACTGCTTGGTGCTTATGTTTAATTATGCGCATAAAGTGTTATCTTCAGCAGCTCTTTAGTTTGTACTTATGGCCTGTTTTTCCTACTGCAAAAGTTGCTTCCTGGAATACTATTATTAAAGAAAATCATTTTGTGTGTGTTCTGTGTCTTTCCAGAACCATTCTCATGATCACTTACTGGACACTAATGACTCAAGAAAACAGCAAGCTAATCAGCACAACTACCGTACGAGATACGCAGTAGAAGAAACTGCAAGGCCTGCTGAAGAGTTAGAAAATGGACACAGTTCCTCGGATGTAAGTTACTTATTCATGAGGCTATCTTATAAATCCCATTTCTACTTATATAAAGTTCTTACTGGGTTTTTGTTTCATAATAAATGAAAAGATACGGAAATACTACATTAAAAGAACTGGAAATAGTTTTCAGGATTAAGCTAGCCATTTTAAATGGAGACTGAGAAGCAATTGGGCTTCCACTAGCTGTATGCTTAAAAAAATGTTGCTCTACGCTCTGTGTCTGTCCAGACATAGATATTTTCTTCTTTTTATTTAATTAAGTCCATTAAAGTAACTGTCTGCAAACTAAAATGCCTTTTTGACAACAGAAAGCTTTTATAATGCTGTATATCTATAATACATAAAAAAACCTAGAATAGTTTGTCATATTGTTGTGTATTATAACATTTTTGAGTACCAAAGAAAATGCTTTCTTTTTCCCTGCTTCCCCCATGCCCCCCTTGTTAGGAAGGGGAAGTAGTTGTTGCCAGCGGTGGAACATCAGAAGATGATGAAAGAGCGTGGCACAGTGATGGCAGTTCTAGGTAAGTGACAGTGACCTTACAGAGGGAAATCCTGCTGATAAATTTTAAATAATCTTTTCTGTAAACAGTTAATGAGTAACAACTAAAACTTGTGCGTACTTAGAAGAGAAGATTAAAAATAACATAAAACTTCCAGGATTCAATTTCCAGATGTATTACTAACTAAAGTTTAGGCAAGGCTTCATCCATGTTTGCCAGAAGCAGAATTGTTTGACTGGTTTTTCAGAAGGGTGATTCTTTGCAGGTACATGCATGCTTCACGCATGTGGTAGTAGTTTTCTGTGACTGTCAGTCTGAGCTGTGTAACTGCCTCTGCTAACCCTCAGTTTGAATTCAGAGACCAAAGACTGAGATAGCTTCAACCCATCTTTTGTTTCTTCTTCAGCAGATTTTTTTTCTTCTGTTGTTTTGGTTTTGTTTTGTTCAAAGCTATTCAAAATTATAGTCCTGAGAGCAGTATCCAGACTTCAGCATGTATGGACTTGAAGTGACCAAGTAAACAGTAGATTTACTTCTAGTGATGCTACAAGTTAAGCTTCTTTCAAGCATTAATTATCTCAAGGCTTTTGGTTTACTACCAGTTAAACTGTAACTAGAATACAGGGGTTTATGCACTGGTTTTAACTATTAAATTACTGTACTGATCTAGACTTTTAACTACAGTCTTTTATTGGGTTGCAAGCCCACAAAAAATGCTTTTTTTTGTGCTTTTTCAACTTTATTTTTTTTTCCTTGGGTATATCATACATAGTGACTACTCTAGTGATTATTCTGACTGGACAGCAGATGCAGGAATCAATTTGCAACCACCAAAGAAAATTCCTAAAATTAAAACAAAGAAAGCAGAAAGTAGTTCAGAGGATGAAGAAGGACCTGAAAAACAAAAGAAGCAAATTAAAAAGGAAAGGAAAAAAGGAATTGAGGAGAAGGATGGACCATCAACATCACCAAAGAAGAGGAAACCCAAAGAGAGAAAACAAAAGGTTAGATGTTCTTCGTGTATTACAGGATGCTCACTCCTACTGTCTTAGAAAGAGATGAATGATTCAGTTAATGGACACAGTTTAATGTTGTCTAATTTGTAAACACATGATGTGTTTTACTCATAATAAATGATACATGCTGACTCTTGTAAGTCAAATGATACACTGATGTAATGATACACTTTGTAAATTTGATGAGTTGCACTTAAGGAACACTTTTAATGTCCTTAACATCATCTTTTCTCAGACAAGAAACTACCTTTCTATTGAGCATTGGTGTAACATGTGCCTTTATGTTTTCAGCTATACTGAAAAAAGTCTCCCCACTGCAGTCATGTGATGTCCTTTCTGTCAATTCCACAGACGTTGATATTTGTATTGTGGTTCCCACTGTACTTCCAGCTAGGGGAATTTCACTGGGTTTTGTTATATTAAAAAGTAAACAAAACACAGACAACCATGTAATTTCAGTTTAGATCAGTACATGGAAATTTGCAGTGACTTCTGTTATTTTCCATGTGTTGTGGCTTGGGGCCGGGGTTGGGGGGGGATTAAGGTTAGGGGTGTCTGTGTGTGTGTGTTCTGGGTTTTTTTTTGATGAGAAAACTTTTTTTTTGTTCTATCTTTATGGAGACCAGAAATGATTTATCTGGTAGATGCTAATTGCTTTCATAAGCTCATAACTTCTATGTTTACAATACCCAAGGAAACCAACTGTATCATCTAAGTGACTGAATAACTATTTATTTATAAGATTGAGTCCTCAGCATTCCTTATGATTATTATTTCCACATTTTGGTCCTCCTTAGGTAGCAGACTGACATAACAGCGGGTTAATATGCAGGTTGGCAGAGTATCAGCTTTGCTGTGAATCTTTGTTACAACACATGGGATGTTAGGTGGTAGCCTTTATTCTTTGATTAGGCTACTTCTTGTTTATTGTCATTTGTTGTAGTGTTAATAGTATCTTGGTATTTACACAGCCTGAAAACAGAAGACAGTATGAGATCAGGAAAAGAGATGGGGGGGGTGTTAATGGTTGGACCCTCTAGTTTAGGTTTTTATTATAAAATATAAGACTGTCTGCCAGCCTAGTTATTTCCACTTCGATTAAAGCTGAACTGACTGTTTTGGGGATCTTGCATCTGTTTTGTTCCCAGTTACTGACATGCAGAAGGTCTTTGATTCCAAAAATGTCGGATGTAGCTATTTCTGACTTTTAAAGATGACCTACTTTCTTGAATCAGAAGAAAATATTAGGCTGGATGGAATAGCAGAAAATCATCCCTCTTCCATCTGATGCTAGGAAGGATTAATTATACCTGTTACTCCTGACAGACGTTTGTCTTTGAAGTTTCTGGTGGTGGAGATTCTGCCTTACTGGTAGAGAGTTCTTCCCAATTCCGAAACCTGAACCAAAATTAAGGGTTTCTGTTGAGGAAAGAAATTTTGACCATCTTTGTAGCCAAGCACAGGAATTAAGAAAGGAATAGAGAAAGAATGTAATTTTTCTCTATTAATGCATAGGCTGTCAAGATCTTGAATGGTGCTTACATTTCTAATCTCTCTCCGCCAAAATTCAATCTAAATCATGATACAGCAGTGAAGAAGGGCAAGAAAGGAGAACCTAGGAAGATCAAAGGATACAGAATAATTTTTTCTTGGGGGCAGACACAAAGCTGCTGACTCTTAGGAGGGAGAGAGTTTGGAGGAGTTAAAATAAAAAAGCTTTTATTCAACAGTGAGTGATTTAGAAAGGAATAAATGCAGAATGATTTACTTCCTTATTTTGTTACAGTGAAATGTAACACCCAATGACACAGACATGAAGTTCAGAAAAGATCTCTTCCCTCATTCCACCCCCTGAAAACAAACAAAAGCCCCAAACCACCTGAGCATGTAGTCAGGTTGTGGAACTAATTACAAAGGATTTAGTAGAGTTTCAGAAATGATTAGACAAATTCACTGGGACTAGTCTCTTCCTGACAATTGAGTTCCAGAGAGTCTTGAACTGATTAATATGTGAAGTTTAAGCAAGAGAACATTTTCTGTTTAAAGGCTGTTTCTTATTGCCTTACTATAATTCACTAATGAGCTACGCAGACTTCGCTCTGATGCAGTACATCAGCTTTTCACAAGACAGACCTGCTCAAACCTCAGAATCTCCCAAGTTGCATCTGTGTTAGAGATTTATTGCAACAGAGAGGTTCTGTTTTGTTTCCTTGTTTGTTTTTAACTGTGTGGGTACCCTCAAGTGCTACAGTGATGCACTCAAAGCAGTGCCCATCCTGGTGAAATCATATTTGACTTTGTGCAATGCAGTTACACTTGGAGTATCCCATCTGAAGTCTGGGGATGCCAGAGTCTTCCATTAGTGGCTGTATGGAGTGCATTTCTGCACAACTGGCCAAGGCTGTTTTCTGTACATGCTCAAGATTCTGTTAGGAAATCCAAAGCAACTTTGAACAGTTGTGCAAAATCCTGCATTATCTGGCTTATTTGATACAGATGTGCAGTGTGCATCTAGGAGCAGCAACTGCAGTGAGCTTCATTACTTCAAAATACGGGATGTGGACATAGAATCTGGAAATGCAGTTTGACAGCACATTATAGTAAATATGCCAGAACATAACAACGGACATACAGAGTCCAGGACCTTTCCACGTGTTGTACCTCTCTCTATTCATTAATCCCTTCATCCTCCATTTGCAGGGTTCCTTAATTGGAGGCAACTGTAGAGAGTATGGCATGTTTCAGTTTTAACTTTTTGTCCATGAGATGTAGTTACCGGAGTGTTAATAAATTTAATCTTTGTTAGAAGAGCCCCACCATCGCACATGCAAAACAAACAAACAAAAGCCCACAAAAATTCACTTAGCTTATTACTTACCCACTTAACATTTTTTTTTAATCCTCTTTCAGATTATAAATGTTTTCAGTCATGGCATTAGTGCAAGAAGTTACATAAGATTTATCTTCACACTGGCAATTTTATTTTTACTTTAAATATACTTAAGAAATGACAGTTTATTTTAATAAAACACTTCCCAGAATAAAAGGATTCCCCAGATGTTAGTTTATTCATACTGTTCTTCTATGTGCATTTTCTTCAGAGGCTGGCTGTGGGAGTTCTGGCAGAAAATGGTTTGACACTGGAAGAATGGCTGCCTTCAGCATGGATTACAGACACTGTTCCTCGTCGGTGCCCATTTGTGCCACAGATGGGGGATGAGGTATTGTAGTTTTTTCCCCTCTGTATCCTTGCTTCTTTCAGTTTGGTTTTACCTTTCTTATTTTCATCAGTGCATTTCTCCCAGACATTTTTTTTCTCAGAATATTCTGGATTTTCTTCAAAACATTCTTTGATCTGGCTAAAAATTTGCTTTCACTTCCTGTAGTCTTTCCCATGCTTAAAAAGTATACTGCACGGTGTTGCTTTGAGTTTTTTATTACATTATGTTGCAGTAACATTCCTTTTTGTACTGTGTTCAGTGTGTTAGTTTTCTTATGACATGTATATGTAAGCTGTGTGAGGTGCTTTATGTAGTGAAACCAGTCCTTAGTTGTAGAGCATCTCGTATGGTGAAGAATAGGTAAGAAATCAAATACAGATTTCAGCTGTACTTCTCGGGGTGGGAGGTTTTTTGTGTGTGGCTTATCGGTTTGTTTTTGGTTTTTTTTGTCAGGTGGATATTTTTGTGTGTGTTACATAATTAATTTATTCTGAAGAAAAATTCTGATACTCCCCTTTTCACTTGTGTTTCTGGTATCAGATAGCTTCTGCAGGTCTCCCATAGCAGAAAACCACAAGAGAAGTTTTGTGTGTGTTTTATACTAACTAGACTGTAATCCTTTGTAAACATAGCTCATACGTCTCAAGATACAGTAGCAAAAGGTTACCCACCAGTTTCTGCTTTGAATATACAGTGCATGAATATTAGTGAATTGTATGGATAAGTAGTATCAGATAGAAAGCAGTCTTGGAAACCAGAGTCTGTGCATGTTTCCTAAAATCCCCTCAGGTTAAAATAAGAGGAAATAGCTGGCTTATGCTGTAATGTGTAGTCTTTTGGCTCTTCAGGTAGTGGCATGTTTCTGAGGTATTAAACAGAGTCCTTGTATAGCTCACACCCTCAGAATGCAGTGTGAGAAATACTTGACATGATGACAAAGTTGTTTAACTTAGCTCCTGAGCTAGAGCTCTTCGTAGGCACCCCCTTAGAAACTGAGTCAGGAACAGAGGTTGCATGTGTGAGCAGATTTGTTTTCACTGGATTGCTTCACTGATGCAGTTCCCAGTGCAGCTATGAAAAATTGTTAGCAGTGAGGAAGGGAAGGAGAACTTAAAAGTTGAGAGTTGGAACTGGAGGAAGTGCTTGTGTATTTATACCCTTCAGCAAGTATGTTTTGGAGATTGTGCTGTTCAAAAGATCAAGTCCAAATAAATATATTTGGTGCCTCATACCATCTGGATACAGTGAAGCAGCACAGTATTTATCTGTACCTAGGAGACCTCAACATCATATCAATTTAGTAAGATAAACTGGTGTGTTTGGTTTGGCACCTGCTGAATAGCATGTGCAGCTTGTATTAGGAATAGCTAGGTACATTGCATCCTTTTGGCTGAAAAATGCTTTGTATTGGTGAACAGGAAATTTTCCTCCCCTGTGTCTAGGAAATAGTAGTTGCACCAATAGAGAGCATGTTCATACTCAAGCTGCTCCATCTAAAATTCCATCTCTGGTACTTGCCCTGCCCAGATATGCTTAAGATGTGAAAAGAAGCTATTCATGTAGGAAGTTACTTTTGAGATCCAGAGAAATAAAATTAAGTTTAATTAGAGAAATATGATCTGAAGAGGTCTCATGTGGCCTGTGAACATTTTGGTGGATGGTTGGTGTATTTTCTAAGATTTGGGCGAAGAGATGTTTCAAATTCATTCTTACAGCTGTACAAACAAGACAAAACAGTAGTGCTGCATTTACTTAGGGCACAAGAATAGCACATACCATCCCTTTTCCCTTTCTGAATACTGCCATTTACGGACCTTTGTTGTGTGTCTAGAGGGGCAGTGGAAACACACAGAGAGAGATCAGGCTGCAATTTCCCTGTCTGATTATTGAAATACAATGCATATTCATTGGAGTATTCTACTGTGAACACAGTAAAGAACAGCTTTGTCTGGGCACTGCAGCAAACAAGGAGAAGCCATAATTTATCAAGATAAAAAAAAAAATTCCTGAAAAAAGGCATAAATTCTTTTTTCTGCAAATATCTTTCTAATTTGTTCTTCTGACAGAAGATGCGGTGCTTAGAGCCATTTGCAAAATGAAAATGTTTCACTTGTGTAAACAGTGGGTTGAATTTATTAGTTTTAGCAGAAACCGTAAGTGTAGGAGGGGTTGGTTATAGCATGTACCATTAAGTAGATCTTTTTTTGTTTTGATTCACTGGAAGGTATGGGAAGCAATTGTCGTAGTGTTGAAAATGTAATTTAAGTTAGTGTTATTTTATATGTATCTCCCAGTAGCCTCGGTTCCTTTTCCTGCCAGTTTGGTTCTACAGTGCATAGGAGAGTCGTACTGCTTTCACACCTTCTGTAACTACAGTGCATTCTTTCCCTACGCCAATATTGTGCATACTAAATGCTGTGAAAAGCAGGAGTTTAAAAAAATACTGTGGTGCTGAGTCCTTTTCCATTAAAACAAACAAAAAAGTAAACCAAAGAAAAAAAACCCCAAACCTAAAGACGTCAAACCAAAAAACCTAAACACCAAAACCCCAATTGCCATGTGACGTTAAAGTTCAGTAACTGTTAATATAGAAACTTGACAGATACTTGTTTATAATGTTTTATGATACAACAGTTTTGGAAGGCATGTGGAGATACAGATATTAGTCTGCTTATTTTTATGGATATATTTTAACATTTACAGAGGGCTTTTCACTCTGCCTTTTTTGTTGTGTTAGACCTCTGAGTTTAAGCAGAATGAGGGAACAGCAGTTCGATGGAAATCCCATGTTTATGGCTTGGGGCACTTTTAGAAGACTTTTTTTTAATTACTATTTTTATTTTTTTTTATGCATAGTACCTGCTGTTATCAGACCATAGTGATTAGTTTGAGGAATCTCTGTTCGCATTTCAGATACATTGCATAAACATAAGTTTAAGATTTTCAACTTAGGACTTCATTACAGTGATGTTTCATACCAAAAACATTCATCCACACAGTGTCATATACAGCATTATCAAACTAATAGACTCTGGATCTATGAACCATGGAAATTTATGGTGGAAGGATTTGAAAATTTTTAATAAGCGCTTGAAATGTCTGGTTTCAGATTGATTGTTCATGTCTTTGCTAGGTGGCTTGTTCAGTGATATCGATGCAAATGCCAAAATCTTACCAGAACAATAACAAACAGCTGAATTGTCCTAGAATGTTTCTTGTTCAGAAAAGGTATCATTGGCCAGATAGTGAATTAAGTGTTAATTGATTGTCATCTTAGGGCTGTCCTACAGTGATGAATAACCAGGTGGATTATTGGAATTCATGTTACTGTCACTGAATTGTTTTGTAATGCGATGATAAATGGATTGGTTTTTTGTTACTGATTTTGTTTTCGTTTTTATTCTAGGATATTTTTCTCATAGGGAAAATAATGTAAATTTTTCCTACTTTTTTGTAAATGATTTTATGATAACTGCTTTAATTGTCCAGCTCTTATTTTTTTGAGAACTTGTGACTTTTGCAGGAAAACGGATTGTAAAAAGGTCGATGATAACATCGCAAGTAGACACATTGTATGGCGGTGACATGCTCTCATTACAGCTCCTAAATGTCCTTGTTAGATAACTTTACACATTTCACTTTCAGGTCTACTACTTCCGACAAGGCCATGAAGCATATGTTGTAATGGCTAAGAAGAACAAAATATACAGTATTAATCCCAAGAAACAACCATGGCATAAAATGGAATTACGGGTATGACTACTTTATTTTTGTTTGTATCTTAATATTAAAAAAAATTTGGACAGTAATTGAAAGAAGATTCTTGACACAGATGTTTCTAATGTTTTGCTCTTCATATTTTAAGATAAGGGGGAAAAGTTAATATATAGTCAAATGAAATCATACCATAAACTTTTTTGCATCTGCTTGAGCAGGTGAGGTGGTTACACTTTGTAACAAAATATTTTTCAAACAAGTTACAATGTGAAATAACAGCTTGTTTTCAAAGACTAAAATTTCAGATATGTGATTTTTGACATGTTCTGTCAGAAGTCTTGTGGTTTTTTAATTAAAAAAAAAGTTGTTATCAGAAAGTTGTTGAACATAACATTTTGCTTATTTCAGGAGCAAGAGCTGATGAAAATAGTTGGGATTAAGTATGAAGTGGGATTGCCAACTCTCTGCTGTCTGAAGCTAGCTTTCCTTGACCCCGATACGGGTAAACTGACTGGAGGATCATTCACCATGAAGTAAGGAAAACAAGGCTATGTTCAAACTGGGGACTTCCTTGGGGGGGGGTTAAGTGAAGTTGAAAGTGTAAAAATACCATTCGTGTTGTGACTTGAGCTTTTACTTTTGATTTGTGAATAATTCCAAGTGTTAATTTATGCAAGTGCTTTATATTTTGCTGTTCCATCACTTAATAGTTGTGTGTTCTGTTGCAATTAGGTACCATGATATGCCAGATGTCATAGATTTCCTAGTTTTGAGGCAGCAGTTTGATGATGCAAAACATAGGCGATGGAATATAGGTGAGTGTGTAGGGGAAGCTTTTTGGTGTGATACTTGTTTTTCTAAGTGTCTACATATTTTCATGATAACTTATTAAAAAGGAGGTTATGGTAAATAAGTCTTTATACTGTGCTGAAATCGGAGAATGAGCTCTGTCTGTAATTGGATGTGGAGTCCTACTTTGCCCTTGGCTGAAGCTACAGCAAGCAAACAAAATACTCAAGGTGATCTGTAAAAGATAGTGCAAAGAAAATAACAGTTGTCCATCTGCAGAGAGGAATGAAGAACAGTTTTTAGAAATACAAAGTTTATTGATAACTGATAGCTTATTTTAGCCTACATACTGCTCACCTCTCTCTCTTTTGGATTGAAGGTATTCTTACAACTGTGTTGCTACTAGGGGGTTGTTTTATTTGCTTGCGTTGGTTGGTTGGTTTTTTTTTTTTCCAGTTTGGCATGGAAGTACGGAGATACCTTCTCCACCATTTGAAACTTGTCATCTCTAGATTGTGCAAATAGAATTTCCTTCGCATCTTTTAAAACTACTTAAAATTCTGTTCTAAGCACCATGTGGTTTAGCTTCATTGAAATGTATGTAATTATAATTCACTGCAGTGTGATGTGGATATGTTTTTGATTCATTTTACTTTGCCTCTTGCTTAGTTATTTCCAACTGTAGGATGCTGGAGAAAGTCCATGACAGGCACATCTTCCAGTCATACCTATTTCCTAGACATGTTTCTCATATGATAACAAAGATTACCTTTCAGTAATGAAATCTAACTGGGGGAGAGAAAGCTGCATTATGACAAAATGATCCTCTCAGATGTTGGCTTGGGGTTTTTTTTCAGAAAGTCAGGAAATGCCTTTATTATCATTGAAAAGAACAGCCTTAGTCCCTGAAACTTAAAAGATTGAAGAATCAGTAATAACGTGGTTAAAGTTCGGGATGACCTTTGTTCCCCTAAGAGGGAAATGTGTATATGATACCAAGTTACAGAGTTCTAGGCATCCCCAAGTCCTTTCCAGTATCTCAGTATAATCTGTGAAGTGACATTCTCCAGGAAGTACAATATGGACAGCATGCTTGTTTGGTTTTGTTTTGTGTTGGTTTGTTTGGGTTGTAGGTTTGGGGTTTTTTAAGGCAAGTCTCAATGTTAAGCACATTTTCTGTAAAGTATTAGTGATTTATTTTATCAACTCGCTTCCTGCGGTTCTTCCATTCAGGAGCTGTGGCTAGCATGTACACAGCTGACTTGCCAGCATTTCTTGCCACTTAAGGCAAAGCTTCATACAGGAGGATGGGCAACATTAATGCAACAATATGATGGTATATCTCATTACCTATGTAGAAGCAACTAAGACGACATAAGTTTCTGCAAATAAGCTGCCTTCTTAGTCTATATTTGCTATTTTCAAAGTGCTGTCCTTTCCTAAGTTCATGGTAGCCTAAGTTCATAGTATTCTGAAGTGGCACAAAATGATGTTAAAAATTCTTTATTTATTGTTTCTTACCTGACTTTTCTGCCGGGAAAGATGAATTGATTGTCTGTCCTTTGTTGTAATCATGATATCCTTGCTTAGGATGTGTGCCTTAGCACTAGATGTATAAATTACATGATGCCATATTAGTTAGTTCCGTATGATCTCACGCTTCCCATTATGTTATCCAAAAAGACAACTAGTCTTCAGTTCTGTAGGGAACTTGTTAAAGAGCCTGGGCTTCTGATTCAATTGAAAGTGCAAACCTTCATTTCTTCTTTAAAGATCCCTTAAGAAACAAGCTTGGTCAACATCTGCTAATACATCACCAAACTTTGCTCTTTCCTGTGGTGGTGTCCTCCGCTGCCATGCCATGCATGTTTTTCCACAAGATCGTGGTAGCTGTAGAAGAATGACTGCCATACCTTGTCTCTGAACAGCTTAGTCAGAATCCATCTGTCAGCTGTTGTGATAGAAACCCAGGAGTAGTAAAGGACTTCTTTTAAGTCCATGAGCACAGGTAGCACCTCCTTCCTGGGCTGGCAACTGCATTTCGAGAAGCTTGCAATGTGGAAAGAATGAGAGCTACACAAATTGTATTGGAAAGTGCTATAACCTTTTATCAAGCCTTCAATGTAAATAATAGGAGGCTTGGGCCAGTAGTGTCTCTGTGTAGGCAGTAGCCTCTAACTGTGTGTTAGAGTTCATTCTTCAGTTCCTCTGGTAGTAGTTCCAGGTGGTAGAAATAGTGGTAAAAATAGTTGCTTTCTCTGAGACCATGTGAAATGCGAGAGCAGACATAGCAAAGACACTGCTGTTAAACTGTTACAGCTCTTCCAGGAACCTCCCAGAGTGCTACCCTGCTCTCTGCACTGTCACTTTGGATATTTTACTGGTGTGTGCTTATGTATTGCACACTGCTTTGTTGCAGTGTGAAACACAATATAAAAATGTTCCTCAAAAGTAGATCTTATTTTCTACCAGGAGGAGAAATGCCTTAGAATTGTACCTAGTGCCTTAGAACTGTACCTGAAACTGTCCCTGATGATTTAACCACATGAATCTGAAATCTCCAAGATTTATCTGACATGCTCAGATCTTCTGAACTTTCACCATAGCTCTTCATCAATAAACTGGCATTGTTTTCATGTCATGCAGTTGATGGTTTGTCTTCTCAAGGCTACTGTTACTATCTTTTCTTACTCCTCAGTGATTTCGGGCGCTCAGCCTACAAACTGATACTTTCATACGAGCTATTTGGAGAGTTACTGGATATTAAATCTTCTGACTCGACTTTTAAGTCATTAAAATACTGATCTTGTCACCAGTTACAATCCTTGGTGATTTGGTGAGGGCTTCTGATGTTTTCTTTGTGGTGTGTTTTTGTTGTTGTTTGGGCATACTTTGTTTTAGAGTAGAATATTTGCTTATCAATGTTTGGGTTTTTTTTTTAAATAATGTATATTAGTGTATGAATCCTTTCAGAAAGAACAAACTTAGAAAGTTTGAGAAGTGACAGGTTCCTGTTTCTGCTCATATACTTACTGCATATCTTTGTCTTATAGTCAGACTACAAGATTAATACGTGGACTAAAAGCTATTCCAGTAGGATTCCTGCAGCTTTAGTTGTACTTCTAAGAGAGTATGCGTACACCTGTAAGACATACACACCTGTCCAAGACATAGCAGCCACTTTAAGTTCAACATTCATTTTGTATTTTCATCAAGCTAACGTTATCTGGCCATACACACTTCTGGAGAGTTATACTGAATCCTTCTAATAAGAATTTTTGGTCTGCTGTCTGCATAGGTGAGGTAACACAGAGGACATTGGGAAAATAGGGATTTAAGAGATTGCTCTCTGCGTTCTCAGTCATATTGTTTTCTCCTTCAGCATCCTGTTCATAGGGATGGTGCAGCTCTTGAGAAATCAGAAGCAGCTGCCTATGGTAGACGCTCCTTCAAATGGTTTTGTTCTGCTTAATGTTCAGCCCCATGAAGGCACTCACGGTTGTAACTACACAATTTTATTTGTAGAACTGATCGCTAGGGAATGCCATCTTGGGAGATTGTACTTTAAGAGCTCTTCAAAATAATTTATTCCTTTAAAATAAAACAGCCCTTATTTACATTTTTGATCTTGCATTTTATATATTTCTGGTACACTTGATTCCATTATAGTCAGTGCAATTAGGACTACTACTGACAGCTTTGTAATTGTCCTAGAATTACTTGTAATCCATAATATATATATATAAAATAAAAACCCGAACAAACAACAACAAACAAGTGCAGTAAATAAAGCAGAACATTTTGGGGGGAATATATTTACTTCCGGTTAACTCGCACAGCTCCAGCAAGCATTTGGACAGAGTGGAGAAGTATTAAAATAGAACAAACACGGCAGCAGTTGAGAAAGTGCATGTATATTGAAATCCCAGGAAAACAAAAATGTGCAGTTCTTCGAATCACGAGATTAAATTACATTTGTGCTTATCTTGAGCAAACGGAATACTTCACTACAAGTTGTTTCTAAATTCTGTGGCGTGTGTTATAGAAAATGTTAGAATTTATGATGGTGTGTAATACAGGTATTCTCATGTGTAATTTTTTTAATAACACTTCTGACCTTTTTTCTCAGCTAGTCGAATACTTGGCAGTAGTGAAACCATTTCAAGTCACAGTAAATTACTTTGCTGACCTTTTCAAGAGGCCTTAATAAATTTCACTCTTGTATCAATCAGATTTCCTGCATAGTAAAGTGAATGAACCTCTGAGTTACATTTGAATAGCTGAAAAAGCACCTGGGAAACTAAGGAGGAACAATTCAGCTGCATTTAAATATTCCCTATACGAAAGTGTCACAGTGCTCAGTTACTTTAGAAGAGCATGTGTTGTTTATTGAGTCTTAAAGTTACAGCAGTCTTACCTTTTATATGAAATCAAGAAATAAATTCTTACATAAACAATAGATGTCCAAAACAATTAATTTTTTTAATGACATATTAACTTTCACTTGGTTTAAAAGCATCCTTCAGAAAGAATTTAATAATATTTTTATACTGGGTGTGAGTCCTGTTTGCCTGTAAATACTACAGGTATTCAAAAGGATTTCTGTATTCAAGATCAAGGCAAAGGTATCAAAAAACTGCTTTTTTTTTTAAGAAGTAAGATGCCTTGTATTGATGAAATTATTTTGTGTTCTTACCTAGGTGATCGTTTCAGATCAGTGATAGATGATGCTTGGTGGTTTGGAACAATTGAAAGCCAAGAACCTCTTCAGCCTGATTATCCTGATAGCTTATTTCAGTGCTACAATGTCTGGTTAGCAAATTTATCTTCAATCTTTTATTTTAATTATTTCATTTGAAATACTGACTGCAACAAAAGCAGTTTGCTTTCATTAAGTTCAGTCGTGTATCTCAGTGTACCAGTGTATTATAATACTCTGTGGTATGTAGATAATTTATTTTACAAACATTAAGTAATTACATTGTTGAAGAAATATTAGTTGATAATTTAAATGTTGTTATTTTTAAGCTGGGACAACGGTGATACTGAGAAGATGAGCCCTTGGGACATGGAGCTGATACCAAGTAATGGTATGATACATTAATAATATAATTTGCTTTAAGAGTGTATGTAAAGAAGAAAAGAAAGTGTTTCATGGTTTTACCTAAATAAATCTGTTTCTTCATGGGAGTGAGGGTAAGGCTGACAAACCAGTTGCATTGGAAGAACATTTTAAAATCAATTACTAACCTAAAAGAAGAGCAAAATGAATGAGCTGTAAAGAAGCATACAGCCGTACTTAAACTAAGCGTGTGTTGGAGATAGCAATGTTACAGAAACTTGTAACAGATGCTCTAAGTTCAAGTTAATTTTTTGTACAGTCAACGAGGATTGAAGATAAACCTGTGCCCAGTGTCATCTTTGAGAACACTGGCTGCTCTGAGATCTGTCAGCACGCCTACGGATGTTCAGTGCCTTGAAGATGCAACACGCTTATGAGATTTTTGTTTGCTCTCTGTCTGGCTCAGCACTCGTGGCAGAGTGGACAGCATGGCATGGGTGCTGTTCACAGACAAGAATGTATCATTTCTTCTTTCCTCACTTAAGTATTTGGGTTTGTTTTTTTTTAAGATTTCGTAGAAGTACGGATAAAAAAATGAAGTAGAATTAGCATTTTTACCTTGTGTTCCAGGAAGTGTTTAATAATGCCATCATTGACAAGTAACCATATAAGTAAACATAAATAATTCTTTCTTCTTTTAAGTTGTAAATGTGTACATTTCAACTTTCGAGTTCATTTCAGCCCTTCATTTAATGGGTACATTCTTGTCACTGTAACAGAAGTTAGTGATAGCATAACTAAAATAATTAATTAAAAGAAATAGATAACCAAACCAGAACCTGATATTTTTTCTGTTTTCACAATTACTGACATCTGTTAAAACTTTCTTTAAAAAAAAAAAAAAAGTTGGAAGAGCAAGAGCACTTTGCATCATTCTCTGAAAATCTGCTGTTACATTATGAGCTGTCAAAGTTGGTAGGTCCTCAGGAATGCTGGGGTGATGGTACTTGCTTTTTTTGCCTTGCTCTGGGGCTTTGGTTTTAGCATTTGACCTCATGAAACTGACTAAGTGGAACCGCTACCTGGAGAATGTTTTAGCATCAACATCAAAGTCATTATCGTAAACCCCATCTAAAAGTCATTGACCAATCATTACCAAAATCATTTATTATCAAGAATTCAGAACTTTTAAAAAAAGCTAAAACAAACCTCAAAATTCAAGTGCAATAAAGGAATGTCTTGGTCCTAAAATAGGAGGGTAAATCTTGTTTCACAGAAGACCTGTGCAGCAAACCACATTGTGAGGACTTAAATGTAACGTAACTACAATATATGTAAAGGATAATTGATGCATCCAAAATGTCTTTTGTTTTGCTTAATAAAATGATGTTTATATCTGTCTTTGAATTACGGGTGTATGTATTATGCAAGATAAAGATTTGGGTTTTATTTAGTTTTCATGTTACATTCTAGCTGTATTTCCAGAAGAGCTGGGAACTAGTGTTCCTTTAACAGATGATGAGCGTAGAACATTGCTCTACAAACCTCTGGATGGAGAGTGGGGTTCCAGGACCCGAGATGAAGAGTGTGACAGAGTTATTGCAGGGATAAACCAACTCATGACTCTAGGTAAATCTTGAGTATTCTGGGAAAGAATTTTTTTTCTATTACATTTTTCAGACTATGCTTTTGTGTACTTTTGAAGTTACTCAGACAAATGTGATTAAAATATCCCTTTTACTTCTTGATTACTTGGAATAAAACTTTCTCACTGCACGTTTAAAAATTTTTGCTATAGTCAGTACATACGAACCCTGAATTTTCTCCTGCTTTCAAAGGTAACTTTTGCTTTTTGGTAGATAATTTCACATATGCTAGGGGGTTGGGATTTTACATGCTGAAAACATATACTTGATTTTTCACTTTAGCTACCAGAATCTCTTGTTTGGGTTAAAATGGCAAACTTTGATGAGCAGAATACTACTGCATTACAGGCAGATCGGGGGGGGAAATCTTAGGTGGTACTTTAGAGGATGGATATCTGTGTGTAGATTTCCCCTGTATTAGCCTCTTCTAATTCCCATTTCTTCCCTGTGTAACCTTAGTTGTGCAAAATCCTGAGGAAAAAATAACTGATAAACCTAGGAAAAGCTGCTTGCTTTTGTTGTTGTAGAGCAATTGCTCTTTACAGGCAGGTTCTGAAAAACTAATTGTTAAAATGTTTAACACCTCACTACAGCATTTATATGATGATCTGAGTGTTTGAGATGGAGATCCATTGGTAACATAGAGACTGAATCATAAGTCTTTTGTGTGCTTTATGATGACTAAATTGTGTTGTCAGCAGTCTTAGATTTTGGGGTAGCAATGGTCATAAATGTAATATATGTAAGTTGCCACTAATGAAGTGTAACTGATTTTTGAAGTACTTGAAGAAAGGTGAGACATTTATGTTTCAAAAAAGCCAGAAAACGCTTGCTCTCAAAATACTTCCAATACCTAAATGTCCCGCATTATGGCTTCTTTAGTCACATACTGCATAAGAAGCTTCCCTTTGCTTTCAAAAGCAAGGAAATACACTGTGTAGTAATACAAATTACGGAATTGAGGAATTACTTGCAAGGCAATTAAATTTTAATTGTTTTCACTGTGTGGTCTAAGAGTAATGGCCTTACATTTTGCATTACATTGTATGGAAAACTGCTTAATTTGGGATTTAACTGTCGCATATGTGGGGTGTATCGGTACAAAGCAGCAGTTGCTATTCATAGGAGTAGGTAAACAGCTTTTAGAAGAAGGGCAGTCTGTTTAGCAACAACATATTTTCTGTTTTAAAGACTTCGGGGAGAGTCTTTAAAGGTGGGTATTTTAATGTTTTTGTATTGCGGTATTTTCCCTTGAGGTATAAAATGTTAGGATGATGTCTAAGTGCTCAGGATGCAGAGGAAGTAAAGAGAAGCCTGTTAAGGTGCACAGGCTTAATTGCTCAACATTGTTCTAGCATTATGGTGAATTGATTTAAGAACACCTCTTTGCTGTGAGGTAGTGACGGGAGATTGGTTTTTATTTTGAATCTGAATTTTCCCTATATCTTAATGAGATTGAAATAGTACTGTAACTTTAATGATAAAAATTTAATTAATTGCTTTGTTTGAAGATGGGAAAGTGGCAATATAAAGCCAAATTAAATGAGCCTGTGTTGTAAATAACAATACTGAGTTGCATGTCTTCAGACATGTATATTTGATACATTTAAATCTGCTTTTAAAATGTGTACAATTTTTCACGCGCCTGCCATGTCTCTGAGGAGCGTGGTGCTTCGCGCACAGCAGAACACGCAGTCGCTGTGGTGGTTGCGCTTGCAGTGTGCACCTCGGCACGTGCTTTTATGTGCGGAATATCACAAATTGGTCAGAGTATCTCAACTAGCTGTTAGTGTGAGGAAGCTGCTACGCGTGTCAGAGATGAAGAAATAACGTATGTTCTGTGGGGTGGAAATCTTAAAAATGCTGAAGAGACTTTTGTGGTATATAACTTGGATTATTTTATTTTTTTTTCCACTCTGTCTAGATATTGCTTCTGCATTTGTGGCACCTGTGGATCTTCAGGCTTACCCGATGTATTGCACTGTTGTGGCATATCCCACAGACCTCAGTACCATTAAACAAAGACTGGAAAGCAGATTTTACAGGTTAGATCCAAGTCTCGGTTTCTGCTGTGAAATACTGCCAACTGTATTTTTGGTAGCTTTGTCATGTAATACCCAGCTGGGAGATGGGACAAACATTTGCTTTTTATCCCGACTTCTGTACTTGATTTAGGTTTCCATTTTCTAAGACATTAAAAAGGATTTAACATCTTTTCTACAAAATGTATTTTAGAATTATGTGGCTTTCAGATTCCTGCTTATGCAAATGACTTGTTCCATGTGAGATTCAAATTGCAGGATGAGAGGTTAGGTCAGTAAAATGACTTTTATTCAGAATGACTAGATCTACACTTCATAGTTTTATGTAATGTTTTTCAATAAGAGAAACGTTAGAAACATGTCAAATGTTTTTGTCTTAATGGGTTTTAAAAAAAAAGAACCTTGCATTATCACATAAGCTACACAGAAAATAGCTTGTTAAATTATAGCACTTGGAATTCTAAATCGTTGGAAAGCAACAAAAGTCAGTTTTAACTTTTTGACACTGTTTTGACAGTTCCTCAACTATGATTGCAACAGCTGGGGTTTTTTTTTCAGTAAATATTATCCATGTAGGAGGAGTACGTTCTTTTAAATTACTTCTGTTTCCTCTGGTTCTTGGGGTATTTGTGGTTTGAAAAATCAGTGTCCCTATAATAGTTGTTTTGAGTCAACATGGGCAGCATTTTGTTTAGGGCTATTTTTCTCTTCTGGACCAGGAGTTGTAGCATGCTTGTATGTTTTTTAAAAGTGCAAAAACAGAGAGGGGGGAAAAAAATAGGATCTTTCCCAGTCACTACTGGCATTGTATAGAACTAAATGCTGGACCCATAAGCATGATTAAATTACACTTAAGTGCTTATGCTAAGCTAAACATGTTAAATGGTCCCCTGCATCACTCTACAAAACATTTGTGCAGCATCATTTTTCATAATCTTTTGCTAATATGAAAATAGAAGATTGTATATATTTGTAACCTCGACGCTGTCAGAGTTTTTATTTGAAATAGTGTGTAGTTTTTCGGTTGTGTCTTTTTTTTTAGATTTGTATCTTTTCAGTTATTTTTGCTCTTGTGCATCATTTTTCATATGTCTATTCTGTAGTTAGGCCATTAAATCAGAGCTTTGTCAGGAAATCTGATCATTGTCTGTCAGAAAAATTTATACTTCTAATAATATTTTGTTAATCCTCAGCTGTGACTTCAGAGCTGACATAGCGTGGGTTACATATATCATAAAGGAATAATAAAAGCTGAAGCATCACAGCTGAGTTTTCCTGAGAAGTGTCAGCTGTATGTTCTTAAAGCAGTGTGTACAAATTACAGCAGGACATGACATGATGGTAGGAAGCCTGAGGAAGTACCTCTGCTGATCACATAGTGCAACATAGCCAAGCGTGCGTGTTTTCTGATTTAATGTAAAAAAAGATATCAATGGGATACTACATTGGAAAGGTTTTTCTCTTGTTCCGTATACATTGCTAGAAATGAATTCTTATTTTTTTTCCTCCCCTCTCCCTTCCCTTCATCTGCAGGCGCCTTTCTTCATTAATGTGGGAAGTCCGGTACATAGAACATAATACTCGCACATTTAATGAACCCGGGAGTCCTATTGTCAAATCTGCCAAGTTTGTCACAGATCTTCTGCTACACTTCATTAAGTGAGTTGCTTAGTAGGTCTGTTGTTATTCCTGTCTCTTACCAAGGTATTTATCCCTTTTGAATCTGAATTTGAAAGTGACATAGTTCTGCAGCTTGAATAAGCCTGTTGGCTGCTGCTGGGGCAGAAGAGAATAAAGCTTGACGAAGAATACGTAAGTTTGCAAAACAAAATACAGTTTTGTAATACATTGATTGACGTGGATTGGCATGGCATTTTATTTCAAGAGGCTTTCTGATAAATGATAAAAATGAGTCTGAGTATCTGCATGGAGTGATAGATATATTTATGGGTAAGTTAGGAGTTCTGATTTTGAGTTTGAATACTGCCTGTGTTAACATAATTGTGGGCATTTAATTCTAAAGTCTTTACAATTTTTAATGTGACTGAAAATAGTATTTGATATGCAAAATAAAAACTGGAGCTTTGTATCTGACAGAAATAGTAGTTGTCTTTCAAATGTTCTTTTTTTACTATTGTCTCTAGAAAAACTCATTGAGAAATGTTTCAGTTTTTTAGTCAGTTGACACATCTGCAGAGCTGAAGTTTGTAAGAAGAGTTGTCCACTGCTTTGACTGGCTTGTACAACAGCCACTGCTGCTGTTCCCACCTTGTAGAAACAGCGAGATGCTTAATCGGTTTCACAAAAATCATGACACATTCAGTGATCTAGTTTCTCATCATTAAACTAAATCTTGTTACTTTTTATTTCACATGTTCTCGAAAATACTACAATTGCATTATGCCTTTGGAAATTCGTGAATTTGAGTCTGTATGTAAATCTTTGGTATCTTCAGTGCTTGTGATTTCTGATACTGGCTGGAGAGTGAAAAATACTCAACTGCTTCAGATGTTGAAAGTTTTCATGAAATACCTTCAGGAACTGATATGTGTCTGAAGTACTTCTCTATTACTGATTTTGTTCTTTAACATCCTTGTCCTGTGTGGGTTTTTTCTGATTAATTAATCCGCTCAGGGTTTTTCAAAGTGTGTGCTTTTAATTGGCTTGGCTTAGCTAAATTAATGCAACACATGGGTATTCTTATTTAATAATGTCCTATAGCTTGTGTCTATTAATATACACATTTAAGTGAACTACCTATGTATATAAAGCACGGACTTCTTTTCTTTTTAGGTGTCTTACTGTAGAAGCAGAAAATTTGGGGGGGTTGGTGTTGCTTGATTTTATTTATTTTTTTTAATTTTACTTCCACCTTCTTCCCCAGCTGTGCTAGTGACAATCACAGCAGTCTGTGGTACAGATTATGATTCCAGTGTAGAGTTGCTGAGTGCTTACTCCTTGGGTTTTTTTGGTGGTTTGTTCTGTTACATAGTAGAATACCTGTGGGCTTTCTTTTGTGTAGAAGTTTGCTGCTATACAAGAATTGAAAATCAGTGTTTGTTTTCCTGTTTTAATTGCACAGGTTTATACAGTAACAGTGTTAGCCCTTACACAAATAAACAGTACATTCAAATGTCTTACGTTGCGGGTGCTAACACAGTAAATTGCACTTTTGTACACTAAAACCACTGTAGTCTTTCTTACAAAGGTATGGCCCCCAAAGCCCTTTGTGTGATATATTAGATTTTTCTAATGCTAATAAATTCATGGTAAAGGATTATGATTTTCAGTTTTAAAACACTGACACTGTTCAGAAGTCTATATTTTTTCCAGAGTGCAGATAATTTTTTACAGCTTTTTGAGCAGAGATTAGAGTTTCTTATTACTGCAGTCCTCATGATATTCATATAACACTAAACACTTCATTGTTTCATTTGGGAATGGCTTCATAAACATCTTCCTTACACTAGGCAAAAGACAGTTGATTCCATAGGTGAAGATGGAAAAGAAATGTTATTGTGTATTTCTTTTTACACAGAGACCAGAGTTGCTATGACATAATTCCATTATACAATGCAATGAAGAAGAAAGTGTTGTCTGACTCTGATGAGGTAAGTGGCTGTGTCTTAGACATTGGCATTAATGGGCTGGGAGAAATGGGGCCACTGTCTCTGTCCTACAGGTTATGAAAGTACTGCTGCTGGTAAGGGAGTGGGATGTGCTTACCTGTCGATTAAATGTTTCCTTTTGTCAACTGGGGAGCTGGGTACAGATCCACCCTCCTCTCCTCCTTTGGTGTAAGAAAGCTTTAACAATTTACTGGGGAATTTAGATGCTTCTTACACTTCTGCTAGGTTCTCAGAACTGACAGTCACATGAAATGCTTCACAGAAGGACAGGGATAGCACTGTAAAGCCTCGAATTATAAGTGAAGTATAAAAACAACTCACCAACTCATGTATGCTTATATTTTTTTAACCTTTTTATGCGACTCATTATCTTGCTCAAAGGAAGAAGAGAAAGATACAAATGTGCCAGGAACTTCCACTAGAAAAAGAAAGGTAATTTTTTTTTTTAATGATTTAATAGTGCTATAAATAATTAGGAATGCATTTGTAAATAAAGGAATGGAAAACTGAAGAAGTTTTTATTATCATGTAATGTTTCAGGAAAATTTTGAACTTAGTGGCATGTTGTTCTACTGAATTGTTCAGTGTAAAAGCATCTCTGTCTGTGCTGCTTGTTAGGAATTTGTTAATAAGAATTTATATCCTGCAGGGTACATTTTCCGTTAGACTTTGTAAAAACCGTTAGTTTTATATACCAGACAATATTGNTTATCATCTCCTAATTCTGTCTGTCCCTGGCTTCTAGGTGGTGTTTGGCGTGACTTGGGTGGAGAGTTGAGTAACACAGTCGTGTATGTTTAGCATGTACCCCATTAGGCTGATTACCAGACTTGGGGGTGTAAACTTGAATGTTAATTTTGCTGTTAATTGGGCAAAGGTCTCTGCTGGCATTTATCTTCAAGATTTATGTAAGAGTTGTTTGCTTCTGTTGGTTTAGCAGAAACAGGACCATCTTATCTTCACAAGACTCCCTCCTTCCGCCATTTAGCTGCCAGCTTAGTGGATCTCCAGCCGCAGAGATAGCACAAGAATCTCTTGGCCATAAACATCCCAACCTTTCTCCATCCCTGCACTGAGTTGGCTGTATTCCTGTCTCATGGCAATCTAGGCTGTTACCCCACAGGTGGTGGGTTTGTTTTTTCAACTGGGACCATTTTTTCCTAACTCTTCTAATTGAAACTTCAGGCAGCTCTGGTGACAGAACTTTTTTTCAGTTGTCACTTCATAATAATGTTTATTGTCTTGTTAAAGTAATTTCAAAATAATTTGTGCTTCTGCTCTCTTTAGTTACAAAATGTTCTATTTTCAGGCATGTCTCTATGTCAAGTAAATTACAGCTTTTGCAATTAAGATGCATCTTTCCTTTTCTCAGTGAAAAATGGTCGTACATGAAGTATATATGTTTGCCTGTTAACAAATGTTGTCATGGATCATTCTTTGTTCTCATTTCAGAAGTATAAAAACTGAAAGTAATTTTTATACCACTGTCATCTGTGCTCAATGCAGAAAAAGTACCCACTGAAGAACTATAGTGAACCATTAACTGTAGCAACAATGGCTTTCCCAAATTCCACTTTCTGCCTGGGTGATTACACTGGAATTCAGATAGCCAGCCATGAGCAGCCTTTTGTAACTACAGAATATTTTAACACAAAAGTCTGTTGCCTTGGATCTCTTTTAGCCCTTGGGATAGTTTTACTTCAAGTAACAAAGCAAAGATTTTGCATGCTTTCCTTTTAGCATATTTTAAGTTTTTCTTCAAAATAACACTCTACAGCAATTAACTTCAGGGAAATTAATCGTACAAATTAGAGAAAATAAATGCTTCTCTTTTATAAGTCACTGGTAGCTCTGCCTTAACACTTCTGCAGCCATTGGGCACCATAAATTTTGAAGTCACCTAAACTTTATGCCGTGGCCATCTACAAGCAGCCTTCTGTGTTTGGCATCCTCAGATAAGCTGTTATGGAGCATCTTACTGAGCTTGGGCATGAAACACTGCTCCCTGGTGTCACAAGCCTGTTCAGCAGTGAGAGGCACTCACACAGGTTCTGTTTGCTCTGATGGATTAAGTTAATGTTTTTGTTAATTTGGGTATTTAATCTTCATTGTTGTATGGATATTCCGCTGTTTCTTACATAGTGTGGAAAGTGGTTCTGTCATTGCCTTGAGAAGGGCCCTGTTCAAGCCTGTGGAGTTTTCATTATTTTAATACTATTTTCCTAAATTGTCAGGTCTCCATTTGGGAAGCTGCTCAGGTTTCAGTCCTGGGCGTGCTAAGATGCTTGATTAGGTTCAAATGCTTAAACTTAATATTTTAGAGCTAAACTGTAAAACCAATATTAGGCTTAGTACTGAGTTTAACCTGTTAAGCCACCCAGAAAGTTTGTAATCACATGTACATACCACAATTCTCTTCATGACAGTGTTTCAGTAATGCAGCTCTTAGGACATGAAATTCTGAGCTCTCTATTTCAGTAAATCTGTTTAGAAAATTAATTAACTCTTGTATCAGTTAACTTCTAACCTCGGTTCTGTCAAGTATGTCTGTGAGGAGTTGCGTTTGGTATGAGCAGAAAAGAACAAATTGTCTTTGGCAGTTTTCTGTGCGCATTTAAAGAGGGCGTTTGGTTTAAACAGGTTTATCAAATGCATTCTAATGAAAATCATCTGTTAAGACTTGGGGGGAGATTTGTAATATGTTGCTTTGCTGTTTCTTAACAGGATTATAGAGATATTATTGACACTCCTATGGATTTTGCTACTGTTAGAGAAACACTGGAAGCTGGCAACTATGAATCACCGATGGAGTTATGTAAAGATGTGAGACTTATTTTCAGCAATTCCAAGGCGTATACACCTAGTAAAAGATCACGAGTAAGACTTTTTGTTTGTTTGCTTGCTTGCNGATTTAATAGTGCTATAAATAATTAGAAATGCATTTGTAAATAAAGGAATGGAAAACTGAAGAAGTTTTTATTATCATGTAATGTTTCAGGAAAATTTTGAACTTAGTGGCATGTTGTTCTACTGAATTGTTCAGTGTAAAAGCATCTCTGTCTGTGCTGCTTGTTAGGAATTTGTTAATAAGAATTTATATCCTGCAGGGTACATTTTCCGTTAGACTTTGTAAAAACCGTTAGTTTTATATACCAGACAATATTGTCATTTCAGGATCATCAGCCGAAGCGGCGTCTACGTAATAGAGCTCAGTCATACGACATTCAGTCATGGAAGAAGCAATGCCAGGAGCTGCTGAATCTCATTTTTCAGTGTGAAGACTCTGAACCCTTTCGACAGCCAGTGGATCTCCTTGAATATCCAGTGAGTATTTTGGAACAGAAAGGATGATCATAATCCAGTTGTTAGGTAGTGTCACGTTAAGGGTGGGAGTNGCCATGTCCAATTCTGGAGTTGTCAGCACAAGGACATGAACTTGTGAAAGTGGGTCCAGAGGAGGACTACTGAAATAATCAGAGGGCTAGAAGGCCTCTCCTATGAAGACAGATTGAGAGAGNCAGCTTTGATGCGTGGACTCTTTGGTGGATAGGGAATTGATCAGATGGCTTCATCCAGAGGGGTAGTGGTCAAAAGCTCATGTCCTGATGGAGATCAGTGACAAGTGGTGTCCCTCAGGGGTCCATACCAGGACCAGTGTTGTTTAGTATCTTTGTCGGTGACATAGATGGTGGGATCGAGTGCACCCTCAGCAAGTTTTCAGATGACATCAAGACGAGTGGTGCAGTTGACATGCCTGAGGGATGGGGTNGGAATTGCTGTTGCTGAAGGCACTGACCGCAGAAGGATAATCGAGCTCAAGTTCCGAGCTCCCAGGTGACATCGGGCGCAGTCGGAGGCGCAGGCCTCGGCTGCAGCGCTAGTAGGTAATAGAAATAAAAGGGGTACCAGGTACGGAAGGTGCAGCTCCTACCAAGGCGGCGTCCGTGTTGCGGGTGGAGGAAAAGGAGCACAGCCCAGTGACTGTCTCTGATAGACTTATCATCTCCTAATTCCAGATCAAGTTGGATGGGGCTCTAAACAACTTGATCTACTTGAAGGTGTCCCTACTGACAGCAGGGCAGGGTTGGACTAGCTGACCAATGGAGAGCTATGAAGGGTGATGAAGGGACTGGAGCATCTCTCTTATGAGGAAAGGCTGAGAGACCTTGGGATATTTAGCCTGGAAAAGAGAAGATTGAGAGGGGATCTTGTTAATGTTTACAAATATCTGAAGGGTGGGTGTCAAGTAGAAGAGGCCAGTCTCTTTTCAGTGGTGCTCCATGATCGGATATGGGGTAATGGTAGCAAGGTGAAAGAAAAAAAGGAAGTTCCACCTCACCATGAGGAAAAACTTCTTCACTGTGAGTGTGACAGAGCATTGGGAATGGGCTGCCCAAGAGGTTGTGGAGTCTCCTTCTCTGGACTCTTTCAAGACCCACCTGGATCTCTTCCTATGCTGGCAGGGGGATTGGACTCAAAAGATCTCCAGTAGTCCCTTCCAACCCAGAACATTCTGATTCTATGAATGCTTATATCCGAAAAAGGATATCAGGACAGAAGAACAGAGAGACAGTGTAATTGATTAGCTTAAAAGCAAGTTTAATTATGTCTCATCTTCAAACATGAGTATTTCTGAGAAAGTAGTATAGCTTTGTATTTTAAAGGAATGGAATGTATGCTATTTAAATACCTAAAGTTCTGATGTTCTGCAGGTGTGTTCTGAAAGTAACTACTTTAAAGTGCATCTAAAGGGAGATACACATTGAGGGAAAGGGTGGAACTTAACTGATACTTTGGGGAATAAACTAGAGAGTAGAGAATATAAAATAATAATATTGGGGAGTAAAATTGAGAGTAAAGGACAATGAAATCCTATGCTGTTGAATCCTATTCACCGGTATGTAGTGAGGCTGTAGTGAATCACTTAGGATTTTTGGGAATGAGAACTGCTTACATAAAGCATGAGCCTACAGTCTTACTGAGCCGGTACTGAAGTGCCCTGCCAGTGATAGTTAATACTTTCTTTCAGATTGACTTGTAGGTGCAGTTTCTATGAGCAAGGAAAGTTATAAATTTATATTTATTTATGCATGCTCAAGGCTTCTGTGGAGCTTTTCTTCTTCTAATATGCATTAGGTGTTAGACTAGAATTATTAATAGCTTTTATGTTTGGCTGTTGTAAATAGCAAATTAATCATCAGCACTTGGTCTTAAAATACAGGGACAAATTGCCTAGTTAGACTAGCAAGGACTGATCAGTGAGTGACTGATCTCACTTCAGTCAGTAGTTGATAATACCACTCACTGTTCTGGCTCTGTAAGATCAGTCTCTTGTCTTTAGGGTGCAGCAAAGACCGGGGCCTTTTGAGCAGGTCTGGATTCTTCTGTTTTTTCTTTTCTCTCCTTGATCTCCTCAAACCAAGATAGGATGCTTGACATTATCTTAGCTCCTTGTGGTTTCACAGATTCTTTAGAAGTAGAACTGGAAGATTCGGAGGTTGAGAATTTTAATATTCTAGAAACTGTACTTTCAGTGCATGCAACACATTGTTGAATGTTGATACTTTTACTCATTTACTGTTGATACTTTTACTCATTTACNCTGTTGTTTGAAAGAACAGCTGTGGGTGTGGTGTGGTCTGTCTAGAATTCTATAAGGCCTTTAACTTGATCTTCTACAGCATCCTTCTCTCTAAATTGGAGAGGTACAGCTTTGATGCGTGGACTCTTTGGTGGATAGGGAATTGATCAGCTGGCTTCATCCAGAGGGGTAGTGGTCAAAAGCTCATGTCCTGATGGAGATCAGTGACAAGTGGTGTCCCTCAGGGGTCCATACCAGGACCAGTGTTGTTTAGTATCTTTGTCGGTGACATAGATGGTGGGATCGAGTGCACCCTCAGCAAGTTTTCAGATGACATCAAGACGAGTGGTGCAGTTGACATGCCTGAGGGATGGGGTTCCATTTACAGCGACCTGGACAAGCTTGAGAAATGGGCCTGTGAGAACCACATGAGGCTCAACAAGGCCAAGTGCAAGGTCCTGCACCTGGGTCAGGGCAATCCTTAATCTCTATGCCAGCTGGGGGATGATATAATTGAGAGCAGCCCTGCAGAGAGGGCTTGGGGAGGTACTGGTGGATGAAAAGCTGGACATGAGTCAGCAGGGTGTGCTCACAGCCCAGAAGGCCAACCATATCATG
>VWZY01001646.1:317429-333102 GCA_013399075.1 Chloroceryle aenea
CAATTAATAGCATCTGTGCTGAAATAATTAGTCATGGTCTAAACTGAGTTTGATTTGGTCTCTCTGTAAATGATCCAAGACTGTGGGGGGGAAGTGCATCTACATAGTTGTAATACATTTATTGTACATGTTGCAACCAACTCCCTGGTAGTATCAATTCATCCATAAGAGGAGTAGACTGATGTCCAAATACAAGATATAAGTACGCAACTTAATACAGAAGAAAATAAGATTTCTTGACCCTAGGTATGATACAGTAAGTTTCCACTGAGGATCTGTCTTTGTGGTTCCTGCTGAAGCTAGAAAGGGCTGTGTTCTGAAAAGGGACTGTTGAAAAGGTGGCTTTTCTAATTTTTTTCCTGTTTGTGATCTTGCGTTGTAAGACGCTTTTCAAAACTATGTTTTGGAAAAGTGTAAAACTTGCTTTTTTACTGGCTTTTCTTTTTTAGATCTACAGCATGAGTCTGCGCCTTTCTGCTTTCTTTGAAGAACACATAAGTTCTATTTTATCAGATTATAAATCTGCCCTGCGCTTCCATAAAAGAAACACAATAAAGAAACGAAGGAAAAAACGAAGTAGAAGCAGCTCAGTTTCCAGTAGTGTTGCATCCAGGTACATTAATTCCTTTACAGTATTCATGAAATGCTGTGCCAGTTTGACATACCTAAACAGTAGAACTCAGTGTGTTTGTTTCTCTTAATACTTCCTTTACTATTCCCTATATTGCAGAATGATAGCTTTGACATGCAACTCCCTATGATGTGGAAGAGTTTTAAACTTTACTTAGAGCTATCCTAGTGTAAGTGCTTAAAATTCAAATAACTGCTAAATTTATACAGTAAAACGTCATTGTTAGGGTAGCGATGGCATCACGCTTTGTCATATAACTATAGCATTTCTTGTAAAGATTCACTTTTCAGAGGCTCACAAACTACATGAATTTCCACAGTAAATGTCATAATTTTAACATACATCATACAGAGATGATTGTTTTACTCCTGTGATCTCAGACACTAGCATTTAATTTTACTTATTCCTATAAAATAAAAGGTGATATAAACTGTTACTCCTTTTGCAGCCCTGAAAGGAAGAGAAGATTAATAAAACCTCAGATGAAGACAGAAACTTCTGCCGCCTCTTCATCTTCTGCTCCTGCACGGTCAACAGCACTGAGACATGCTCCACCTCAGATGAATGGAAAAGCAGCTGAAGCCTCTTCCCTTGTGCGGACCAGAAGCAATAGGGGAGTAACAGATGTGGCCGTTATAGAGCAACCATCTACTTCTTCAGGGGCAAAGCCTTTAACAATAAAGCCTTTAATTACAAAGCCTAATACAACTGCAGGGTCAGGAAAGTCAGGCAAGTGGTTTTTGGTTTTTTGAAATTTTTTTTTTTTTTTGAGCTGTGAATGTTTTTAAACAGAAAACTTGCTTTTTGGAAATCTTAAATATTTGTCTCTGTTAAGACTGGTTCTGTTTTCAAACTGCTGGACATTCGAGGTTCTTCAGAGGAAAACTGCACAAGTTAGGCTATATGTTGTTTTATCCAGAAAGCTTTCTTTCTTCTATATCACTGATTCAGATTTTTTGTAGTAGAACACGACTTCCTTTTCAGACAGGTAAGACTGATTGTGAGGTATAAACTACTTGAATAATTATTCTTTTCATTCTTTTTGTCATTCTAGTACTGGAGAATTCAACCAAACATTCCAAAAGCCAGAATATTGTATCAATCCCTAGTCAGTCTGATTACAGTCACAACACTAGGAATAACTCTACAAGAGAAAATCCTGAGAAAGAGAAGCAAATCAAGCGCAGAGTAAAATCTTCCACTGTTAATCAACAAGGTAAGGAGTTTCTTTGGAACTCACTCCCCCGTCCCCCTCAGTTAGTGATGTAGTGGCTGTAGTGCAGTACACCAGGGGTGGGTAAACGAGTATGTGTTATGATTTAGTGGAATATAGAAGTCTAACGGAACAATTCAGTCACAGTTTCCTTCTTGATAAATCAGTATGGTTTTGACTACTCTTAACACCATTTCAGTGGTGCGGTAACTGTGTTGTCTAGCCAGTTTTCATATGTTAGCATATCTGTACCTTCATTTAAATTCAAGGTCCTGTTAGGAGTCCTCAGGTTTGAAAGTAGACTTCTGCAGGGTCACACTTTAAACTTTGTGGGTTTTACCTAATAAAACTTAGGTGGGTTAGAATTGAGTCAGTAACACTGCGATGATACTCGCTACAGCCACGAGCATGGCAATCCGAGCATCCCAGCTACAACTCTATTCTTTCTTTTTTTTTCCATGGCAAAATAGAGCTGTGCAGTGGTTACTTGTTTAGTATAATTGTGTGGATTGATCAGACCTGATTTTCTGTAATCTAACTGAATTTGATTGGTCTTTTGATGTCTGGATACCTTACAACTCTAAGTTTCTGTGGAGGCTGAAATAAGATCCCCTAGTCATAGAAGCTTTCCTGTTTATAAAGGAGCTTTGAACTGCTAAGAAGCTGCTGTGTATCAGCTGGATCCACTAAGCATCTTTTCTCTGAAGAAATGGTAGTCTGCAAATTGGGCCTCACCTAATTAACCTGGTTACTCCCTTGTAGTCCTTCTCTCCCAGAGGATTAGCTCTTTTTTTTTTTTTTTTTTATTACTCTTCCATGCTTCTGAAAGAGCAGCTTGTGGTCTGATAAGTTAAAACATCTCTCTGTTCCTTGCAAGCTTTCTCACAAAGGCCTCAGCAGTTACTACATTCCATGGCTGAATAAGCACCCATCATACAACTGAATGTTTGGTGATGTCAGAGCTATCTGAATGGGGTTGATGTGACCCTTTCTCTCCTGCACATCCACTTGTTTGACAGTGGATGCCTGTTCTTGTAGTTCATGATGGGGCATACGTGACCACAGCAGGAGCTGTGCGTGGACGTTCCATCAAAGGACCGGGTGAACTATCCCGCTGGCTGTGAGTCTGTTCCTGGTCATGTTTTAGGCAGGGATTGTGGTATCAGAACATTACCATAAGAGATCCTGTGACATGCCTGACTGAGGAAGTTGAGTACCACTTGCCTAAGGAAAACCTCATAGCCCATAAAAATTTCCAAGCAAGTACCTTCTGCTGTATGTCAATGTGGGAAATCTGTGCAAATCACATACTTTTTTCTTCATAGTCTCCCAAGCTTTCTCTCCTCCCTTCCCTTCCCCCCCCTCCCCTTCTCGTTCTTTCTCCATCTCTTTTCCCCCACACTCCCTTGAGCTAAACCCAACTAGAAGGTGATCCTCACTGCATACTGGCATGAAGCTCAACTTCGTGTTTCTTAGATTTTGACAGATTGGCAATCACTGTGAATCCGTTCAGATATTTTAGTAAGAGTTTTATTGAGGCAGTGTGAAAATGAAAGTAAATGCAGATCTGTTCCGTGATAAGAGTTCTCATTTCTTTACAGCAGATTGCAAGAATAATGCTTTGGCATCAGGAAGCGTTCAGGTGAATGGACACGGAGGACAGCCTTTGAAACCTCCAGTTAAGAGAGGTCCTGGACGCAAACCGAAGGTGGAGACTAATAACAGTAGCTGTGAAGTGGTGCACAAGAAAAGAGGCAGAAAACCAAAAAAGCTACAAATTGCTGAACAGCAAAAGGTTGCAGAGCAGAATACGATCCAGACCACAAGGGATGTATCAGAAGAAGCCTCTGCTTCTACTGCCTGCAATTCTCTTTCTGAAAATAATATGAAGGAAGACTTGTTACAAAAAAAAGGCCGTGGGGGTAGAAAGCCGAAAAGGAAGATAAAGATCCATCAGCCAGGCTCGGACCTCTTAGTTCCTGCAAATATTAAAATGCAAACAAGAAGCAGGAGGAAAAAGACAGATGAGCCTATGGAGGAGGGGTCTGAAGAGCTTAAAGATTCTTCTGAACCCCACATGAGAACTAGAAACCAGGGTAGGAGGACAGCCTTTTACAATGAAGATGACTCTGAGGAAGAGCAAAGGCAGCTATTGTTTGAAGACACCTCCTTAACTTTTGGAACATCTAGCAGAGGCAGAGTCCGAAAGTTGACTGAAAAAGCAAAAGCTAATTTAATCGGTTGGTAATTTTTACCAAGGGTTTTACTTCAGAATGCTATGAAGCAGGTACATAAGGAACAGCAGAACAGACTTCTGCTTCCCTGCTGCTATTAATGGTTAGAAGAGTATGTTCTGGTTTGGGGAGAAAAATTTAGCAAAAAAATAAACTGAAAGAACATTCTTTGAAAGAAATATATATTTTAAACTTTTGCTATTTATTGCCCTCCAAATAGGTTATGCATTTCAACAGTCATTTTGTTCACAGTTGAGAATAATTGAAGCAATTTCTGACTGACGCACAGAGTTGAGAACTACTCTGCTCGAGTAGTGCTTATTATCTCTACACAATTAAAACAACTGATACAACTTCTAATGCCACAGCCTGAAAACAGAAGTCTGGTTTTGACCAAGCAAGGTACACTTTGGTTAAGTCATATTGCCTAGGAAGACAGATTTTGGCAAAAGGTGGCAGTAAATTCACTTACATTTCTATTAAATACAAAAATACCAAACTTTGCTACTCTGAAAATGCTTAATTTCAGTTGTGATGGAACGTTCAACTGCAGAAGCCTAGCACAGGCTGTTGGTTTATCCAAGTTCTGCCAAACATAGCAAAAATGTAATCACAAATATATATATATATCCACATTGGAAAAAGTTTGACTAATGTCTAATTTTTCAGACCTTGATTCTTGTATCAATCACTAAATCTCTGTTTATTGTGCCAAAGACTGAGAATCAGTGCAGTGGAAAAGCCTTTTTTTCTTTTGAGTGTCAGTACAGCATACCATTTGCAGTGATAAAAGCTGTGTATTGTTTTAAATAGTAGGTTGTTAACATTGTTCTGAAATGTATCCTTTTTGGTACTTTTGGTAGACAATAATGCACTGGTGGGGTCCTTTGACAGAGATGTTTTGGACAAAATAGATAATTGGTTAAAGGATTCAAGGAAATTACAGGACAGGTATGGAATTACGATGTTTACTTTCTGATCCAGATTGATTGTTTCTACAACTTTGTAGGTCATTTTAAGCATGTCTAAAGAAGAGTGTATGTGTATATATTAATATATACATAACACATACATATAAAATATTACCCAGGTATAAATTTTTTTCAGGATTTTTTAGATAGCACTAGAATTGAAAATAAATTTTAAAATGTCATACTTTATAGTTTAATTTTAAGGGGAAGATTGGTTATTTTCAATGATTAAGGTTAAAAGGCCAAATCACTTTTTATGCAATCATGTTTTATACAGTGGTCTCATTGCACATTGTGTTTTTCTGCACTTTTTATGGTATATCACGCTGACATAAGTCAATATACACCCTAAAGAAAAATTCCATTTAATGATTGTGCCTTGTATTCTATTATTTCTTGCATCCTTAGTAAAATTAAGTTGTCTATTGTAAATGATAACTATATGACTTAGGGGAATGTATTATTATATGTACTGCTCTGGAAAAGAAAAGCAGTTATTTATTTGTTTATGGTACATTTAGTTATTTTATACCTTTACAAACAAACTTTAATACCATTTTCTATCACTTAAAAAAAGTATTGTCCAGTTTTAAGGAAAAAAAAATAGAGAAGTAGTCATATTTTCTGAGATCTGGTATGGTACAAAAATGTAACCAAAATTTTCTGGTTCTACATTATTTTGCAAGTTTGGGTAGTATGAAAGATTTTTTTTGTGTGTGTGACCCTAACTTAGTTGAAAAAAAAAAAAAAACTGAAATGAAACCTCAATTCTGTACACCCTTACTTAGTAATTTTTTTTTTAATTATTTTACAAACATCATCTGCAATATTTGGATGAAGGGCATACAGAATTAAGACCTTAAATTTGCACAGATTCTTTATATGTATTTGAGGCCTGATTCTTCAGTCTTTAGTTTCTGTTACCAAAAATAAATTAAAAAAAATAAAAAGGCAAGTTGAACTGTTTGAAGAAAGAGCAAGCACCAAGAGGAGTAGAAATATGCTACTGTGGATAGCAAATTTGTATCCACCATACCTAGTTTTATGTATTTCATTATGCATTTTGCTACAAAAAAATGACAAAAATATTTTCTAGATCCTCTTTGAATTGTGGATATGACTTTGGAGAGCAGGGATTAGTTTGCATTTCATTTGTTGGTATGTTTATGTTTCCTAACAAGTATTTCTTTATTGTTCAATTAAAAATGGAGTCACTAAACATATGGTAAGATAACAAGCGATGGTTGTACAGCTGCAGTACAGCTTCATAATTCAAAGCTAATTGAGTCTACTTGTTAATTTTTTCAGATCTCGCTGATGAAGGCAATCATTTTCAAATGTGTAATTTCCTGATGTTATCTGCATTGTAATATATGAAATAGATTCTATCTAAATTTCAACTTCTGTATTTACTCCATTTGTAATAATGTTTTATATGGCATGTTTATGTATATATTTATATATCAAAAAGACCTTGTATGTAAGTTTTGGAGACTGAAATAATACACGTTCCCTTAACAGTAGGTAGAATATTGTACATCTTAATTTTACGAGACTAGAAGGCCTTACCTGCAGAACATGGGTACTGCTTCCCACCCAGTAATATTGGTGACTTTAGCCAGTAATTTTTTAATTCATATTAAACACGTGTTTTTTTTTCCTTTTAAAATAAATTTGGGTTATCTTTTTTTATAGAAGCAACACTAAAAGATTATTAGAAATTAATACCAGATTTATTTAAAAGTTCTATTTTTATAATTTAGTTTTCACTAGGTTGCTAACTTTATTTATGATACTTTAGTCACCATCAGACTGTGCATTTTCGTCAGGAAAAAAAAAAGTTAGTTGAGGTTGTGACATACTGTATCAACACAGAAAAAGAGCTTTTGATTGCAAAGTCTTAAGTTTTTAACTGTGAGCAATAAACTTGTTGGTAAGTGTTCTGAAATAATTTAAGAACTATAGTGATATGCATGTTTTATAATGCCATCTGAAGTACCTAACAACTGGTTCAGAAAATGGAGTGTCAACATCAAGTATGCTCGTTTCACATTTGCATTGTAAATAACATAGGTTCATAGTCATGTACCTGCAAACAGTCTTACAGACCTGGCAGCAATTAACACAGTTTTACTCATTAAATTAATTTATATTTGACATGGATATGACGATACTGTTCTGGTATTTCTACTCTATACTGGGAAACATTAAAATTGGTATTTACTGCTGAGTGGTATCTTAATAACAGCGTGTTCTCGAACTACTGATGAGGAAATAACTTCTGTTTGTGATATCAGTGTGCTCTAAATATTGAACAGAAATCACTGTACATGTGCCTACATACTTAACTCCTTAGCCATTTTGTTTCTGTTGTTAGTGTGTTCTCTGGGAACTGAACTTAAATTTTACCATGACGGTGTTCATTATTGTCAATACTGAACTAGAGCTCTTTGTCAGTCGGCAATGACCAGTGATACAACTTTACAGAGAAATGTCTTCCTCCGGTGATTAGACTGCTGTGATATAGATTTACATATGTTTATTTGTACAGTGTCGGGTTTGTACATGTGATCAGTTTGTTGATAGACTTGTAAGATTGAGTTGGTTGAGTTAAATATTACTATGGCTTAATATTTGTAAAACTATTAATTGGTAAAGGACCCTGATGCAGCACGTAGGATATATTAATATCTATTTTAAAAATAAATTGTAGTGTAGAGACAACTCATTCACTGTATTGCTGTACAAATATTTTTCAAGTACCAATTCTGATTCCATGCCAGAGGCTTTTTGTCTTACCAAAAAAAAAAAAACAAAAAACAAACGACCCACCAACCCAAAACACGACTACATACAACACAAAAATAGTCTCTTCATTCAGTAACTTAAAGCTTGTTAATATTTTTACACCACATTGTTACATCTCTTGCTCACATTTGTTGGATCAAGGACTACCAGGAAATGCTTTAGTGTGTAATTTGAATTTAGGCACATATTAAATGGTTGACTGGTTCTATAAAAGCAATAGGTTTAACTGGATGGGACCCTTTCACCCTGTACTTACCTAGTAAATTGGAGGCTAGAGGTTTTTAAGCTCACTTTCATCAACATTTGCATTTCATTTGAAGCACGCAAATCTTGCAGAGGTAATTTTAACATCGTGCTGGTCAATCAAGATACAGCCATACCATAATAATTATATTGTGTCCCAAATCCTTATATTATCTCTCAAGTTTTGTCCACAGTAGTTTTTCAAAGATTTTTCTTTTTGCCTTCTTTCTTCTTGTTGTTGGTTTGGGGTTTTTTTGGTTGGTTTGGGTTTTTTTTGTGTGTTGTTTTTTTGAGAGATTTGAGTGTTAAACAGGAATTTAAATACAACTCTGCAACAGTGCTGTGATACAAAAGGTAGAGGGCTTTAAAACCTCCCCTAGAAACAGCAAAAGCTCATTTCTGTTTACTACCTAACGAAGACAAATTAACTGTGTAAAATTATATATAATGTATTTTCTTTTATCCCTGAAGTTCTTGTAACAGATTGGTTTCCAAAGGGACCTAGATGCTCAGCTGATAAAAGGGCTTTTAGTTATCTGCTGTAAATTATTGTATATACATGCTTGTTCATAGGCAAAGCGTATTGAAGTTCATAAAATTGGCCACAGCTTGACAAGGTGTTTCCAGCAACAAATCTGGTATTGACAACTTACGTAGTTTCCTATTTCGGGATCAGGAATACAGCTTGTAGACTTGGTACTGTGTCTGAGGGAAATAGCAGGGAGCTTTGAAACCAGAGCTAGCCCCCAGGTGCTCTTGCATTTTTGCCGATGTTAATGTGGGAGTTCACCGTGTCATTTTGACGCTGTGTTAGAGGAGGAAACACGCCAGGAAAGCTAGACTAAAAGACATCTTAAATTGCAGAGAAAAAGGCAATTGACTATTTTATTTCTTTTTTTTTCCCCTTTTCCCAAGGTTATAACAGCATCAAGGCTCTCTAGAGTGAAACCTTATATGCTGCAATAAAATAAAGGTGAATAAATTTAGCTTTTAGGAGGTAGGTAGTGAGACAAATAGTCCTTTGGATCCTTTTTAATGCAGATAAAGACATCAGGAAATTCACTTCAAAGAATGCAAACAATATGTTTTAGGGAGGGAAGGTAGTGCTATACTGTGAATTTCTACCCTGAAAGAACAAAGAATGAGGTCATACGAATTAGGAGTAGAAAGAATTAAAAGTACCTATCATGTACACACGCCTGTGTGATGTACATGTGCCATTTTGTGCTTACAGCTGCGTGTGTTGGTTTGCTAAGAGATTGAGACCATACGGAAGTTACATTTTTGGACCATACTGGAACTGCAGAAGTGTGGCAGACAACTGGATAATGATCTTATGTGAATTAAATTGACATAAAGTTTAAATATATATAGAATGGAGCTCAACTTCAAGGAAATGGCCTAGGAAGGTTAATTCTGAAACTGACGCATTTGCAGATTAAAAATTATGCTTAATTTGTACAGAATTATGTAAAACACAAATCTGTTGTATGTAATGAGTAACAGTTTTGGAAACTATAATTCTTTAGCTTTATCAAGGTTTTTTTTTTCCTTCCAGAAATCTGGATTATCATTATAACCTGAAGTATCTCACCAGGATAACAGTGCCCTTTCTTTTTGTACATATGGATTGGAAATTTCTTTACTGTTATGTGGACACTTTCTATGTTAGTTTTGATGCATAATACTTTGAATCCTTTTATACAAACTAGAATGTATGTGTAAGAATTACTGTCACTGCAATGTAGTAACTACAAACTTATTTTTAAATAAATAGAAAACATGTTTTTCTAAGCTGTCCAACAGTGTTTTTTTCTATGTAGTAATTCAGTGTGTTGCGGGATAATTGCTTATGTGGTCTTGAAAACAGCTGAAAATCGTGTCGTTCTGATTCCTCCCATACTGCTATACTGTGTTCCAGGGTACTGTAGTAGTACTGTTCCAGGGTGTGTAGTAGTGCTGTTTGGTGTGTTATGTTCGAACAGACAAAATTGCAACAAAAGCGCTGCCTGATAGCAGTCAAAAGTTGCTACTTTGAAAGGGTTTTCACTAAAACCTATAGCAATGTAAAGGCACTAGCAGCTGGCAGTTAATTTTACCAGTCCTCTTAGGTGGCTTTCTCATATGCAGCAGGTTACCCCCTCACCCTTCAAGAAGCCTTCTCTGTTCAGGTGACAGCTGTTTGTACCAGAGCTACGTCCAGTCTGTGGAACTCTGCTTCCAGCAACTCTAGAGGCTAAAAACAGCTAAGTGGAGAAAAGTCCACTGCCTCCCTACATGTAGAGAGTACTGATTGCCAGTCTAGTTGCCCTGAAAGGTTATTGCACAGAAAAGTAATACAGGACGTGTTTTCACAACAACGTGGGTTTTGTTTTGTATCTACCTGTTTCTGCTCAGTAGAGTTTCTGCTAAAAAAAGAAAAAGCAAAAGAAATGCTTGGTATTTTAAATACTGCAGGCTGTGGGTTCTGTTTCACCTGTTACTTGTTTTATTTTCCTCCATATGTACCTTACTTGAAATCACAAGGAAGTGATAGAAGAAACTCTGCTTCACCCCACAGATGCAGGTGTATCTGCTGCTGAGCAACAGGAGCAGTGAGGGAATGGTCATAGGAGAACAAATGGAGTTCCCTGTAGCCTTCCAGACGTGTCCACCATGGAGTCTGGCGAAAGAAGGATGTGTTTTAGCATATGAGGAAAAATATCTGTTGTCACATGTCTCTGTGTGACTTCTAGTAACTGGCATGTCCTAAATAATTTTAGAATGCTGAAAATGGAATACACTGCTGTGTTTCTGTTAAGTACTGCAGATGGCAGTTGTATATGCATCTTCAGTGTGACAGTACTGTAATAACAGAGTTTTGTTCTTCAGAAAGAAAAGCCACCCCAGGTCCAGGGTTTTAATTTTGTTACTGTAAAGAGTCTTAAGCAGTTTTGTCTTTTTGATTTGAAAATATGTTTTTGTGTGTACGCTTGTACGGAATCCTTAGAACACAATTTTATCTCTGCTCACTCCTCACTTGCATGACAGGTGTCTTTTTGACGCCTACGGTGGTTATTTTACATGGGGTAGGAATCAGGACTTTGCTTTGGATTGACAGATGCTGTGAAGTGTTGGTATCTGACAGATGATGACTGTGCCAGTACTAATGCTTCCTTACCCTGTTGATACCATTTACTTCTATTATATGATAATACCTGTGAAATGAAGGAAACAATGTATGATCACTGAAGTTGGCCATTTTGATTTTTAAGTGGAAAGTTCTTGTACCAAACCCGTGTTCTTTCGTACTCTAGCAATCGATACAAGCTTTGCAAAAGTGTGCCATTTTTCCCAAAGACAAGCAAAGTGTAATGGTTTTAAACATTAATCAATGGTTCTATTTGAAGCACATGTGAAAACAAAGTGCCAGAGAACTAAAACCAGAAAGCAACATATGTGGTGACTGGAACTGAAACAGTATATAATTGAGTTACTGTACATAAAATTAGCATGAAAAAAAAAAAAAAAAAAGAAAAAGAAATGGTTTTACTGATGTGGGCAGGAAACTTAAAGCCCAAAATACAAAGTTGTTTTTCTAGCTCAGAGAAATCTTGTGTTTCATATCTTCACAACAGGCTTAATTGACTCTTATGGGAGGGAGTGTAGTGAGGATTTACTAATCCTCTCATACTTTGAAATCTATGTGTGTGCTGAAAGGAGGACAGGGTAGAGAATTCAGGAATGCTGTTTCTGATCTGATAACAGCCATCCCAATTTCCTTTGTGCTTCCTTTTGGAAGTGGAGAGTTTTTACCTAAACATGGTTCTGTCTGCCTTTTGGTTGACTTTGCTGTAGGCACGTCAGTGAAAAGACAAACAACCAACCACAACAACAAAAAACTACCAAACACCACAAACAAAAAAAACCCAAACCATGCCAAACCCAAACACACAAACACAACAAGAGGAAGAGAAAGTGAGAGCAGAGGCAGGTAATCATTCATCATGAAATTTTTGCTGAGGCATATTCCTGAAGCTACTGCCTTCAGACTAAATTTTAGCATTCAAGGACCAGAGAGCTTTTTCTGATCATTTGTGCTTTGTCTTGCACTTCTGCAGTTGACTTTGAAGAACTGTAACTTAAAATGCAAAGCTAGTTAGAATATAACACTAGAAAGAATTACTTTATTTACATTCTACAGTAGAAAAATCCAGCGGGGTTACTTCTCTCATATTCAAGCACCCTCATTCAAAACTCAAATTCTCTGTATTATTACGGAGGGTGATGTACGCTCCCATGAACTGCTAAGAAAGGCAATGCAGCTGTCAAAAACTGCCCTTCACCAAGGGCAGTTTTTTTGAGGATGTTTACAGAACAGAATTGCTTAAGAGTCAAACTCCTAATTGGCGATGGTGCCAGCGTCTTTCAATACACTGCACCTTTTTACTCAGCTAGAACCTCAATGTGGAGAGCTGGGTGTATGTGCACTGTGCAGTAGTGCTGTCTTCCACTGACACCAGTTAATCTGAATGCACAAGTAGAACGGGAAGGATTAAAAATCTCATACTGTAAATTGTGTGTGAATACTAAACTCTTCTGACAGATAACCTCTCATTTCCCCTATCACTTTAAATTATCTAGGAAAATTATTAGACAATTCATATACGCTTTGTCTTAAGAAAGGTAGATCATCTGAAATTGTCTTGTGGACAGTGTTGTTTTTTTTTTTCTTTCATGCTAATTTATTAAATTGCAATTTTCCTCTGGCTGTAGAATCATTCCAAGAGAATGCTTCAGTCTGCATAGCATTGTCTGTAGCCTTTTTACAAAACTTACATTAATATAAAGCTGCTTCTGAGCTTTGTACCTTATTTTTGCACTTGTCTTGGTGCCTTTCAGTCCCTGTTAAGCCTCCCCTCTCCTCCTCTGGGGATTGTTATTGTCAGGAAAGACCCAGGGTAGAAATGCTGCTTGGTGAGTAACAGGTCCCTTACTCAAGTTTCACAGACCCGTTGGGAATTTCAGTTTCCCTCTGTTCAGGTGATTTGGTTCTGTGAGGTTTATGGAGAACTCTTGTCTTCACAAAAAAGGCTGCTTTGAATTTTTACAGGCTAGAAAACAGTTTTTCTAGTTTTAAGCTGTAATTGCTGTTGTTTCACAGCTCTGTGACAATTATGCCTGCCTGGTTTGGTTCATCTGTACATCTGGAAGATGATGCCTCTGTATGGAGAAGCAGCATCGTGGAAACCAAAAGAAGTTTGCACATGCAAGAAAATGTATGCAGTTAATTAAGAAACATTTTCCTAAATTTGAGGACTTTGCCCAATTCAGAGCAATCCAAATGGATGGTAGCTCTTTACATGTGTCATTCTCCCTTTGGCTGTTTGAAGCATCCAAAAAACATCATCTTTGTGAGCATTTAGTCTGAGATTCCCCTTACACATTTTTTTTTCCCCCCTCTGGTATTCCAATAAATTAAAACCTTTAGGAACTACAGGTCCTGTAAGGAATTTTACTTTCTCAATGAGATCGTAGTATAGCAGAGTTGCAGCTGGTCCCATCCAAGACAAGGAGTCTGGGAGCTGAAGTATCAGTAGGCACTGGGACACAGCCGTGTTTGTGGTTGTTTCTTATGCTACCACCATGACCTGTTTTGGCAGAGACTGAAGCTGCCCTCACTTTTAGGGTCCTTACAGACCCATTTTTGTGATCTTCTGCAGAAGACTGAGAGCTCAGTTTGAGTCTGCTCAAGCCAGAAGCAGCTCTGACCACTGATGCCTTCCTCCCTTTTCAGGAGGTGTGTTGTGTGTGACTTCATGTGGGGGAGAGAAGAGTATTTAAGAAGCTACAAAATGTCTGGCATTGGTATGTGCTTATTTTTCTTAATTATCTTTCCTGGGCTCAAAACCACTGCCCAAGACCAACTTGGTTCAGCCTAAGAAACACATTAAACTCTTCCAGCCAACAATATGCTCTGCTTAAAAGCTGACACTGCTCTTCTGCTCTTTCCAACATAGTGTAGTTGATGCTACACTCTTTTCCTCATCTATAAGATCATAGAATGGTTTGGGCTGGAGAGGAATCTTTAAAGGACATCTAGTCAACCCCCCCCTACCATGAACAGGGATACTGTTAACTCAGGTTGCTCAGAGCTCCATCCAACCTGATCTTTAATGTTTCCAGGGATGGTGCTTCTATCACCCATCTGGGTAACCTCTGCCAGAGTTCTACAAACCTCGTAACAGAGATCTTCTTCCTTACATCTAGTCTGAATCTTCCTGCTTTTAGTTTAAAACTGTCATTCATTGCTCTAGTATTACAGGTCCTATTAATGAAGAAGAGGTATAATGACTTGGTCGGTGTCTAATAATACTGTATATTGGTCCACTGCTTTGTGCTGTACACTGTTGATCTTATTCACAACAGAAAGCAGGAGGTATTTCAGTCTGTATCATCACACAGTGTAGTTCCTACATTTTTCAAGTTATTTCTGAGATTATTTTTGCTTTTAGCACATGTCTACAAGAAAAAGTACTTTCTCATTTTTTTTTTAATTTGAAAAGTTTAAGTATGGATGTGCTACTGAAGAAACAATGAAGAGTAAGCCACATTACTGAATTAGGTATGGCTCAATAACATTTTCTGGTTTGGGTGTTTTTTTTCACTGTACTGCCCTTTACCGAGATGTGCTCAGTAAGCAAGAAGAGAGGGTTAGAACATTTCCTCTCCTTGGGCAAGACTCACCATCTGCTACTGCTGCATTTCCCTCCCTTGCCTGCAATGTTCCCATTGCTCTAATTTCTCTGGGTCATTTGCAATTTGAGTCTATCCCCACTTGCTCCCACCTTGATTTGAGTGTCATCAATAAATTTGATTGCTGCTAAATTTACACCAAAGAAATCTCCGACAAAGAGGAGACTCACTGAGGGACCTCCAGCTCCGTGCAGCTGCTCTGCAGCCACAGGCCCGGAGAAAGAGGCTCCTGGTGATGGCCGACACCTGCATTCCTGAAACCACCCCTGAGACGACTTCCAGCTACGCCGTAATCCATCTGTGACAAAGCCAGGCCCAGGGCCCAGGTGCTCTCTGAAATACCATCAGGGTGATTACAGGCGTGCTGAGAGCATGGATTAAAAGTTTTTTGTTAAAATACAAAGCCTTTTGTATAAATTTGACACCAGAGAACTTTCTTGTGACTTCTATTCATAGCAGGTGGAAGGCACTTTCCCACCCTCGCAGAGGAAAATTACTTAAATAAGGAAGTTGCAAATATAATTTACTTTAACCTAAAATAAAGAATAGCTGTCTGTCTCCTTAAAAGGTCTTAAGTTCACCCAGGTGGGTTTTTTTGTTGCATTTTGAAAAGGACACATCTTGATCTGATCCAGCCCAGGAGCCTTTCCGTGCAAGGGGAGGAAGACCACCAGTCTGGCAGAAAGGGTAGGATAGCCCCGCCGGCTTGAAAGCCTGACCCCGCAGGCAGGCGCAGCTTTCACCAGCCTGTGTTCATTTTAGGCGTGGAAACGATTACGCCGGGGAGGGCACGAAGCCGCGTGCGGCACCATCCTGCCGCTACCCTCAGCCGCACAAG
>VWZY01001646.1:333381-345751 GCA_013399075.1 Chloroceryle aenea
GGGGCGGAATTACCGGCCGGGTGTTTGGCGGCTTCTCCCGGCTGTGGTGAGCGCTGCCGGGACGGGGGAGCTCGGCCGTGCGCTCGGGCTCTCAGCCGGGTGCGCGCAGGCGGTTGTCAGCCCGGGTACGGGCACAGCTCGTTTGGACAGGTTTTCAGGTACTTCGGAACATCCACAAAAGTATTTTGATTCCGTGGGGTTCCAGCTTTGGTCCAGGGTATCTTTCCGCCTGCTACGGCATCCTTTCCGTCTGCTCAAAATCTGCTTTGAGAAGATCTGCAGCGGCAGAAGTTGTGCGGTCGTGTTGTGAAAACGCCAGGGGCAAAGCGGTATCGCTCCCCAGGGGGTCTCCTCCAGCTCTCCAGACTAGCAGGGTGCTGATGGTCGTTTTGTTGAACTGATACGAGACTTCCTCCCCATCCCCACCGAAATACATGGGTTATCAAGCACTTTAGATGTGCGACTACTGATAATGTCTAAAATTAACTGATGCTGCTTCTTTGCTGTTGGCTCTAAAGCAGGTAATACAGAAGTGAAAAAATCCAGTTTCAGGTAACTGTTCGCACTCGTGCAGATATTTTCGTGTTCCTTATAACACTGGTGGCTTGTATTAGAAAGAGTGTGGCAATCAGGAGCAGGGCGGTGATTGTTCCTCTGTACTCGGCCTTGGTGAGGCTGCATCTCGAGTACTGTGTTCAGTTTTGGACACAAGACAGACATGGAGGTGCTGGAGCGGGTCCAGGGAAGAGTAACTAAACTGGTGAAGGGCCTGGAGAACAAGTCTTAGGAGGAGCTTCTGAGGGGCTATTTAATCTGAAGAACAGGAAGCTGAGGGGAGATCTTACCACCCTCTACAACTACCCAAAAGGAGGTTATAGAGAGGTAGGTGCTGGTCTTTTCTTACAAGTAAGTAGTGACAGAACAAGAGGGAATGGCCTCAAGATGAACCCGAGGAGGTTTAAAGAGATTAGAAAAATTTTTTTCGCAGGAAGGGTTGTTGGGCATTGGAATGAGGTGCCCAGGGAGGTGGTTGAGTCACCATCCCTGGATGTGTTTAAGAGCTGTATAGATGTGGTGCTTGGGGATAGGGCTTAGTGGTGGACTTGGTAGAGTAGGGTTAATGGTTGAACTCAATGATCTTAAAGGTCTTTTCCAACCCAGATAGTTTTGTGATTCTTTGGGCTTCCTTTAGCATTATTTTGTGACCTCAACTACCTTTGCTAAGCAGTTTTTGTAAATCTAACTTCCCACGTACACATATACTGTATATATTACCCTAGCTGAAATTATTTTGTAAATGATGTAAATCAGGATAGCAGGAAATAGAAGCACCTCAATTTGTGCTGAGTACTCTACTAGAGAGTATAGTAGCTGTAACAGCCGCTACTGGAGACTAATGAGACGGAATGGAGCGGCTGCAGATGATTCTGAGTGTTTCAGTAAAGCTGTGCACTCTGAGAACGTGTGTGTAACAGCTCCATGGCTCAGATTTCAGCAAGTCTTAGTTCGGATTGGAAAAATCCTCACAGATGTAAAAAGGCCGTAAATGTGCTTGTCAGCTGAAAGTGGATATCTTAATTTGATGAGGAAGAAGGGAAGTGTCATGAATATCTTAATGCACTGGTAAGGTATGGCAGGTGCCTGTAGAATGAATGGTGATGCCATATTCTTTGCTATTCCAGAGATGGAACTGTGGCGCATGTTGTTACCATCTTGGTATGATGCTATGCATGCCTCTGATCTGAAAGAAAAACCCCTTAGTTCTGTAATATATACAATAATCACTGAATTAAAATAGATTTTTCATGAGGCCATCAATCTGGTATGTTAGGCATGTTTAATAAACTTAATTAGATGATAAAGCAGTGCAAAAAAATTTTGTTCAGGGAGAGTGGCTTTTTATTGCCAATTGGACAACAATACAACTTCATAGTGTTTGTTTTTTTTTTTTTCCCAGATCAAAGAGAGATCTGCATAAATCTTAAACAGATTTTTGTTTCCTCTCTGTGAAGCTGTCTACTTTAGTCTTCTTTTAGTTTTTATATGTACCCTTCAATTTAATGCAGTTTGGCCTAATTTAGGTGTGCTCGGGCTGTAAGAGAAATGTGATTGTATATTATCTTGTGAACCAACAAAAGAATCTGAAGGAAATGTTTAAGTTCTACACAGCTAGCAAAGCTGACCGCTACATTTTTTGTCTCTGCTTTTTATTTATCTTCCTCTTTTCAGAGCAGAGAGCAGGGAAGTGTCTTTGAAGAAGCTTCCTGTTGGAATGCCTCACATCAGGGCAGCTGCAGCTCTGCAGGTTTGCATGCTGCTCTCTGCGCTTCCTGCACAATATTTCATATCCCAGTGGTATGGAACTGACTCTGCTCAGCACAGCCAAGTAACAGCAAGGTTGTAAGTCTCTCCTTCCCTACTGTACTTCTCTGTAGCAGAGTTCTATTTTTTATCCCTAGTGATGCTTTGTCCTGGAAAGTTGGAGTGTGGGTGGGACACACTGGCCATTCCTATGCGAAGGCAACATTCAAATCAAACCTCAGACGTTTTTATGTTTTAATGTGACTGCATTTAGTTGTTTAAAAACATCCTTCAAAATTTGAATAAGAACCATTGTTCTCTTCACACAAAAATCTGTGTATAATCTGCGTGAGTGCACGACTGTGCCTTAATCTCATTCTGCTTTTGGACATGCCAATATATGTTACTATAGGTTACGTCCCTTTAAAAAGGGGAAAGTTAAGTGTTTGATTAGTAAGACCATTTCTATCTTTCCATTACCTTTTGCAACTCACTGTTAACATAGATTTGTTTGCACAGTGTGACTCAATACAGAGTCTTAACCAACAAAAATTGATCCAGAGTACTTAAGTTAGTCATAATGCTAGAGTTAAGTAGTGAATGCTAGAGTTAAGTAGTGACATTTTGTGTATGAATTAGCAAGTTATGTACTGACAAGGTCACAGATTGACCTAGTGGGAAAAAAGAACTAAGTAAGGACCCAATTTTCAGTAAGTTTCGGGTTTCATGGCATATTTTAGATTTATGCAAAAACTTTTAGGTAATTCTGTAAAAGTCTTTTGATTATGTGCACCATTTTAGAAATGTCTCATGCTCACTATTCTCAAATAACAGTTGAAATGGCAGAATCTGATGTAATTTAGCAAATCCTATGCTCTGAGTATAGAAAGCAAGGCACTTTGTCATGAAAAATGGCATTTTCCAAAATTTACCTGAGGTTTACTGGTATAGCTGATGATTGAAAGAATATTCATTTGCAGTCTTGATGCTGATCTTGAGAAGAACTTGTTCCTGGTCACTGACTTTTTTTTCCTGTTTGCTACAGAAATGAAGCCTTAAAGTTTAAATACTAAAAAAATATTTTTAAAAAATATTAGAGAAGGTTTTTAAAACAATGTGATAATAATTTTTACTACTAAAGGATAATTGCCTCTTGGAGCGGCTTTACAAAATCTTGCTTGAGTCTGGATGCGTGGGCAGATCGTTTAAAGCTGTGGCTATCGAAGACAAGGTAAGATGTTCTATCCTGTCTACACCTAAGAATAAATTTCTCTTAAGAGAAGTACGCTGTAGGGGTGAAAATAGTAACAGAGGAAATGTCTCTCATTTGCTTGTTGAGGCTGATTTGGAACTTTCTGCCAGTTTTAAGAAAACTTTGTGTGTTTATTCTACACATGTGTGCAATTTGAGCTCTGTGCAAAACTAAATGTAAATCACAGCAGCTATTCTGTTCTATTCTATACTAAATTATTGTACGCAGCTACGTGTTTGTAGGATCATATCCTACAACATGGGATGGTTGCGCTGCTTGTGGTAGTTCCAAAAAGCTTGAAATCGAATTAGAAAATGCAGATTGGAAGTCTGTGCATTTAGGAAGAAAGGAAAACTTGATCGGACTTAGTGCCATTAAGGTGGTCTAGAAAAAGCAGAATTATATCCATTTATATAGATGCCATTTTAACTTAAGAAGGCTGTTGCTTGGACTTGTTTGGGGAGTTTAAAGAGCACAAGCCCTTTAAAGATTTATTTCTTGTACAGTAGAAGTACTCCAAAAGTTTTATCTTGACTGGACCTTCAGAGATCTTTTAATTATTAATCCATGTACAGTAACCAAGGGTGAGTAGTCTTTTGAACTGTGGAAGGTTCGGGCTTAGTTTTGCCCCCAGGAAAACTGAGGGGAATGGTATATGAGTGGTAAGGGAAATTGCTTTTCTTGGGTTCACCATGAATATAGTTGGAGCTGCTCATGTCTTCTGAATATCTTATAGAATGAAGAATTTTTTATCCTAAAAATACAGTGACATTTGAGACCTTCCAAAAACTACTATGTTAGCTGCTGTTTTCAACAATGCAGTCTGATAAGTCAGGGTATTTGCTCATTCCTGTTTCTGTTACAAGGTATTTGTCAGCCTTAAATCTTAGAGATTACAGCTAAACCAAGACTTTAAAAAATCATTGTTCGCACAGGTGTGGAACCTTCTTCCAGGATGCGTTCTTCCAGGCAGAGTGAGGAGAGTAAAACTAAAACAGGGAGGGTGAACACCATAAAAGAGGAAGGAGACCGGGCTAACCTACAGTTCTTCAGCACCAACAGGTTGCTGGCTGGTGTGGATGTAGAATGTTAACCCAAATAGATCTGTTCATAGACTGCTTCTGTTACACTGCCAGCAGAAGGATTATTTGAAAGCTCACCCCCAGTAAATGTTCTGTTTGTCTGTTGGTTTTTTTTACTTTCTCTTTTTTCACAGAAGCAATGAAAAATATGACTAAAACTTTCTAAAGATATCTCTCCCCCTAGTACCCACTCTTCAAATTCAACATAGAGAAGAAAAAAGCTATACTTATTGTAGGTTTAAGCAGGGACTCATTGCCCCACACCTTGTGCATACCAGGTTAACCAGTCTTCAACAATTTTATAAAAGATACAGGAGAATCACTGTTCAGTTCAGAGTAATATTTGTTTATTTGTATAAAATCAATGGGTTTCCTCTGATACAAAAATTATAATGCAACTGTAAAGTTACATATCTGAAGAAATTAGTTTTTTACTCTTTTTCCTGTTGGAACAAACACCGTTGTTTTGTGTATTCCTTAAAAGTGGCTTTAATGTAACACTCTCACCTGGGCTTCAAATTGTGAAGAATTTTATATCCAAGGCTTTGTAGGATCCCTCTGTTCAGACAAATGCTTAAGACAGTAATAATCAGAAGGCAAATTATCCTAAAATTCTAGAACTTCTTTGAATATTGGGTTATTAATTTTACATTTTAGGAGTTGGTACGATGGAGAAAAGAAGACTAAAATTGGCGACACTGAGGCAGAAAACCATTTTCCTTTTGCAGGTATTAAAGTCTTTGCAATCCTTTTGGATTTTGCTTGTGATATTGTTGTCTATAAAATCTTCTGTAGTGGATTCCTCTACTTTGTAGTGAGAATAGTAGTGTTTGGGTTTTTTTCCTTCTCTCTAAACATTATTGAAAATGTTCAGTAAGCAAAACAGAAAACGTAAAATGCAAGGCCTTTTCACCCCATGTTGTGTAACAGTATCAATATGATGTAGTATATGTATATATCTATTTTATCGAAAAGATCTGAGACTGATTATTTTGTACTGATGTATGAAACACTGGTGTAGCTTTCATTTGATTAAAATGAACTGATTTAGGTCAACTTCATAAAAGAAAAAAAGCCAAAGAGTTGATCAGTCTGCTTCTGGAAAAAAAATCCCTGCAATCAGACTGAATAGAAGAATTCTGAGACCTAAACTGGAAAAAACTGATGTCAAACTCAGGTGGCATGTGTTAGCACTGTAAATATACTGTATGAAAGGCTTAAGGAATTGTCAGTACATATATGTACTGACATATATGTGTTTATGCTTTTCAAAGCTCTGTTAAGACTGCTATGTAATATCAAAGGCATACAAATAGAAAATGCCTTCTGTAGTGGATGTTGCTTTGTCAAATATGGTAGTATTCTGGGAGCAAATATGAGGTACCTGTTCGTGTTTTTACTTTACCAATTAGTCTAACTGACAGGGTTTTTTTTTTCTGGTAGAAGTCAGAAGAATTTCTGTTTAAATGTTTAATATACTTGATCGATCACTTACCCTTACCAAGTCTCTTTCTTTGTTAAATTAGAATCAACTCACATTCGCAGTCCAAAGCCAGAATATATTCAGTTCAGTGTGGGACAGGTAATAGTTCACAAAAGATTTGGCTATACAGGAGTCATTGTTGGATGGGATGTAAAAGCTAACACTACAGAAGGATGGCTACAACACCAGTACTCTCCGTCGAAACAGGTTTGAATGTATTAAACTCTTGCTTTGTTAATACCTACGCAGAATGACATGGGTTAAAAACCCCTCAGAAACATTCTTACAGACAGACTTCCTGCTAACCTTATGGAAAGTATGTAAATCACCTGTGCAGCTGAGCAGTATGTCCACTTCTGGGCTATTGTCACACTAGAGCTTTGCTTTTGCACCACTGATTGGTTCAGCTTCGCTGGTCAGCATTGTACTGTCTCAAACAGCCAAGACAACAGACAAGTCTCAAATTAAAATGACTCATTTTTAGTACACAGCGGTGTGTTTACAGATAGAAGTGAGTGTGGTGGGACCCTAGCCCATGATTTGTTTTCATAGGCACTATAATAGTAAGCCATACTTCTGCTTTCTTGTCTGGGAGTTTTTTATATGTATGTAAAAGTTGCCTTAGTTCTGTACAGGATTGGGACCAAGATTGTCAGAGGAGGTATTATGTTCTGAACTTGCATCTTTCTCTCTGGGTTCTTTGTGGCCACTTACAAAGGAAGAGGGGTGACTAAAATTGTTATGGGACCTATATACAAAAAGCAGGGACATTCTAATTCATATTTCTTGCAAGATCTCTGGGGAAAAAAAGGTTAATTAAAATTTTGACTCTTAAAAAATATTTCAGATATGCAAAGAACTTCATGTTTTACAGTTCTGATTGCCTGATATTTAATTTTCCGAACTGACGTTGGTAAGACCATAAAAATGAACTTGCAGTATGTATATATTGAGTGGGTTTAGGTTCTGTAAGCCTAGTGAGAGTTAACTGATTATATAATGTAATTTTTAGTCATCATGTCCCTTTTGAGACTATTTATTTTCCTTCTGTTTTTACAGGATCCAAAATATACGCCTCACTATCGAATTCTAATTAACAAAGCAAATGGGTTTGGCAAATCTACAGCTTACATTCCTGAGGAAGAGATAATGGTTATTACGGGATTAGAGGTAGTATTTATTTTTTACTCAGTTGCCACCTGTTATTCTGTACATTTAAAAGTTGGCTGAGCTTGGACTTAATAGATACTATCTATCTATTTTGCAAAGTTATGAAAACTAGTAGAGAAAGCAGATAAGCAAACTACTCCTATACTTTCAAGTATGTGTTTTTGAAGGTGATAAATGACCAAACCCTGGTACCCAGAGGATCCTGCTGCCTAGTTTTATGTTTTTTTTAGCAACTTGACTTCCGTTACATAGAGGCTGTTGCAAACATGAACTTTTTTTTTTTTTAGAATTTCATTGACCTGTCAGTGTTGGATGAGTCATTTAATCTGTTTCTGCTGGATCTAGCAAAGTATATTGGTTTCTCAGTTCCACTCTGAAAAATGTGCATTTCAAACAGCTCCTGCTCAGCTGCTGCCCAGACTGAAGAATGTCTCCCTTCTGAACTGCAAAACTCTCTGTGAGCCAAAAGTTCTGTTTTGTGTATTGCAGTCTTGGCAGCTTCTGATTTCTAGCTTATGCAAGGTGCACCTGATTCTTAAGCTAGTCAGAGGCTCTAGCTCAGAAATGAGCTTTCAGGCACGCGTGCCATGTGGAGATGGCTTTATGCAGTGATCCAGTGCTATTATGGATGGTGCCTTTTAAATAGTGGGTAGTGGCAGGGCTTGTATTTTAAGTAACAGCAAGTACCTGAACCGTTCGTCTAACAAGAGATATATGGTCTCGTCAAACCGGGGAGATTCAAACGGGCATCTTCTGCCTTTCAGGAGAATCCCCCACGGGAATTGTCTAAATTAGACTGGCCTGAAGAAGCTCTATGCTCTGTCTTGAAACTGTGCCACTGCCCATAAAGGACCCCCTCAATCAACAGGGCCAGTGTGACACCATTACCTCTTTTATTTGGGAGATGCCAGTCCTTGTTTCTGTTTTAGTCATGGATTGGAATATAAAATGTGCTGACATGCCAGAACTTAGAAGCAGGAGCTATGCTGTGCCAGAGAAGTGTCTTACGTATTTAAAATTGGGTTCTGACCACTTTAACTTATGTGTCTAAAAAATGCACCTTTCATTATTGTCAGTCAGCTGCTTCAGCTTTGGTTACCTTTACGGTCCATAGGGAGGAACATCTACCTTGTGCAAAACAGCCTTTAAGATAGCAGATTGCTTTATTCACCTGCATGACAGGCTAATTCTCTACACAGATTATTAGAGGAACTGATGGTGATAAGCACACAAAATCACGTATTTGAAAGTTGTTTAGCTGAGATGAATTATGGTGAAATGGTGAGTCATGCCTAGACCTCAAATTCAAAAGATGGTCTGTGGATTGTATTCTCTTGGCCTTTCCTGCAGCTGAATAGGCAGAGTAATTTCCTGAAGAGTTGAGACTGATGAGAAAGTCCTTAGACTTGTTCTAACCCGCTCACTATGGGCTTTCAAGTTGAACAGTGTGGTACCCAAGGTCATCAACTTATGTCTTCACCATTTCCCCAACTGCTTGTTTACTGTTCCAGCTCCCTAATTGGCTTAGATAACCCATCTGGATGAAAAAAATAAGTAGCTCTACCCACAACAAATGCCAACTACTTCAGTAAGAAACAATGCTGATTTTAAAATGTCAGTGCCATTGTAGATCTAGCACATTGTATCTCATGAGATATGTTCAGCATTTGTAGAGTACTTTGTGAAAGCCACTGTTCTGATGACATAAATTAGGTTAAGGCATATGGAAAATCCCAGAGACAGTACCTCTGTACATTATGTATTTAAAAACTACTCAGGAGTTTTCAATAAGTTAATGGTACTAATTTTAGTGATTCTTTTAAAAGTATCAGTTTGTACTTACTGGTGCTTTTTCAACTTGAAATATTATTTTCTCAGGTGCATCACCCTGATATGAAAGCCTATTTCAGTGGATATGACGGATCAAAATACATTATGCAGCCATGGTTGAAAAAAATCTATCCCCATGACTGAAGTACTTAAGCGTTTGTATTTCCTTTTTAAACTCAAACAACTAGACACTAGGATAAAACTCACATATATTTTTTTCCTGTGACAAAATAAACCATTTCCAAGCATGTTTTATGTTGAACAGTCCATTTTGTTAGAAGCAAACACCCTGCAAGTTCATTTTACCATGACTTGGGAGGGGAATTAATTTCCTTCCAGATTTGGGAGGCAAGGTTTCAGCCCAGTTTCAACCAGAAGTATGAAGTTTTTGCACATCAACTATCTTGCCCTTTTACAGGGGGAAGAGGAAGAAAGGAAGTAGTTAAGAACTGTACTTTCAGAATTAATCATAACCCTACTTTTAGGGGATAGAGCTAAATAAAGGCCAACAGGAACTGAAATATTTCTGGGAAGGGCTGTAAGTAAATCCTGTAATACTTTGACTACTCTCTCTACAACAGCTGCATTGTGCTGCTTTCACACGATACATGCAAAGGATGTGTTAATCTACTTTTTGCACCTGGACAGGTATGTTAAGAAACCTACTTTGGATTGCTACACAAGCCCCAGTCTTAATATCTTCTCTCTACTTGCTACCTTAATAAAGAAAAACACAAAAAAAAAATCAAGAAAGCATAAAAAATTTATTAAGAAAATGTGTAGGGTTTGCAAGTTTCTAGAGCAACTTGTTTCTTCTGTTTTGTTTTCCTTTTATCTCAAACACAGCAAACACTCTGCAAGAAGCATAAGCAGTAGCATTCTGGATTCTTTCCTGCAGTGTCAGTGACTCTGAGGAGTTTGATAGATGACTGTTTACATGGCCTCCCCATTCTTTTGTTTCTTCTTCTCTTATTAATAAAGGTTTTCCCAGTGACTGGCCAACCAGTCGACAGACTTCTTGAGCTTTCCGCCGTGTGTTTCCAACAGCAGCAACACATACTTGACGGCTGAGAGGTACAAAGGCAGCACAAAAACAAGAAGGGGCAATTGATGTACAAGTATTCCTGCCAAGCATATATATATTGTTTTTTTTAATGCTTCAGCTTTTGTAACTGCATAGTTAGATATAGGGCACAGCACCTTCCCGCAGCTTCTGGGTGACAGTTTAGAAGCCTGAGGGGGGAGTGTGCAGGGAAAATGTCAGCATCCTCAGCAGCAATGATCAAGCATTTCTAACACCTGTATGCTGCAGGCATCCCTGGTGCGTGGTGCAGAGCAAGGGTTCAACCCTTGCTCTGTGCAGTTCGGTGGCCCAGGGGCAAGGCACACTGGCACCAGTTTAACCTCACAGGCCTGATTACCAGCTACCTTTGAGATACGCTTTTGAAATTCCTAGAACTGGTAGCAGCAGCTAGTTGAGCTTGCTTCTTGGACCAGACATAATTCTTCAAGATTAAACTTCCCTCTTCCCCTCTAGTGCTAATTGGAGAAGCAGGACTTGGGGTAGTTAATGCCTAAAATAGCAAGACCATGAGCTTCATGTTTTGTTGTTAAGCAAGCACCTTACAGAGTTCTTTTCACAGGATGTCAGCCACCCAGTGTAATGGGAGTTGGCAAGGATACTTAGAATTACCAACATCTGGTAACACACCTGTACTTTCATGAATAATAACAAAATATTTCTACACTTGCTGATGTAAGCAGAGTCAAATTCTGTTGACCTAATATTCACAGTAGATTATACTTCCCATGGAAATCAGTTTTTTACTACATTCTGCTTTTGCACAGGGATACTATACAAAGAACAAGCTGTACCTTCTAGGCTGAACAGCATTAATTTATAAGTTATATTTAAAAAAAATACTGAAATCTTTAAACATAAAGTTTAATAGATATGAAGGAAGCTACTTGTTCCTGTTATAAACATTATAAATTACATATCCATATTAACTGTTATTGGATGAGAGAGAACTTACCGAAGGGTGTCTACAGCTTCTGGTGTATGGTAGAAATGAGGTGGACTGATGGTAACAGAGGTTCCTAATTTTTCAATGAGTAGATTGCAAACATTTTGCATTTTTCCAAAATCGCTGAATATAATACAGACCTGGGAGGGAACACAGACATCACACAAGTAAGAGGTAATTGAGAATCAGGTTACCCCTCCAAGGGTGACAGCTATACACTCAACCCCCTCTCTGANAGGTAGAGTTTGGTATCATACAAGAAGAAAGCAAGGCAGTAAGTAAGACCGCAACCCTGGACTTCAGGAGGGTTNCCTGGGGAGTAAGTGGGAGGAGCTGGAGATCTGTGTTCTGTCTCAGGGCCGTGATCTCATTGCAATTACTGAGACATGGTGAGATAGCTCACGTGACTGGAATGTTGTCATGGATGCTTACATATTCTTTAAGAAAGTTAGACCAGCAAGGCAAGGCAGGGGAGTCGCTCTTTATGTGCATGAGCAACTGCAAGGGCTGAAGAACTTGTTGAAAGCTCATGGGTGAGAATTAAGGGGCATGCAAATACAGGTGAAACAGTTGTGGGTGTCTACTGCAGACTATCAAACTAGAAAGGAGATGCTGACGAGACCTTCTACAGGCAGGTGGAAGTAGCCTCAAGATCACGTGTCCTGGTGATCATGGGCGACTTCAATCACCCTGATATTTGTTGGAAAGGTCACACAGCCAGGCATACTTAAGTCCAGAAGGTTCTTGCAATGTGTGGATGATAACTTCCTGATGCAGGTGTTGGAAGTGCCAACAAAGAAGGGAGTGCTCCTGGACCTTGTATTAAGAACAAAGAAGGTCTGGTCAAGGACATGAAGGTTGTGGGCAGCCTTGGTGGTAGTGATCACAACAAGGTAGAGTTTGGTATCATACAAGAAGAAAGCAAGGCAGTAAGTAAGACCGCAACCCTGGACTTCAGGAGGGTTAACTGTCCTCTTCAAAGACCTAGTTGGGGGAAATCTCTTGGGCTAAGACTCAAGAAGGTAAGGGGGCCCAAAAGAGATGGCTGATACTCAAACATTACTTCCTCCAAGCTCAAGACAGGTGCATTCCCTTGAGTAAGAAATAAAGTAGAGGCAGGAGACCAGCATGGATGAGCAAGGAGCTGCTAAAAAAACTCAAGTGGAAGAGTGAAGTTCACACCGTGGAAGAAGGGACTGGTCTCTTGGGAGAATTAGAAATGATG
>VWZY01001646.1:346337-356994 GCA_013399075.1 Chloroceryle aenea
ATAAAGAAGAGTGTGCCAGCAGGCCAAGGGAGGTTCTCCTCCTTCTCTACTCTGCACTAGTGTCACCACATCTGGAGTACTGTGTTCAGTTCTGGTCTCCTCAATTCAAGAGGGACAGGGGAATACTAGAGAGAGTCCAGTGGAGAACTACAAAGATGATGAAGGGGCTGGAACATCCCTCTTATGAGGAAAGACTGAGAGTCCTGGGACTGTTTAGCCTGGAAAAAAGAAGACAGAAGGGATCTTATCAACGTAAACAAATATTTGAAGGGTGGGTGACAGGTAGAAGGGGCCAGTCTCTTTTCAGTGGTGCCCTGTGATAGGATGAGAGATAATGGTAGCAAGGTGAAACAGGAAGTTCCATCTCACCATGAGGAAAAACTTACTCACTGTGAGAGTGACAGAGCCCTGGAACAGGCTGCCCAGAGAGGTTGTGGAGTCTCCTTCCCTAGAAACTTTCAAGACAAGTCTGGATCGGTTCTTATGTGGCCTGTCCTGGGTGTTCCTGCTCTGGCAGGTGCATTGGACTTTATGATCTCTTGAGGTCCCTTCCAGCCGCTACCTATGATTCTAACTTTTTTTCATTTCCCCCCACTATGATTCAACACTTGTATTTAAAACAGTATAAAAGCCAGATGTGTACAAATTATCTAAACATACTAGCCCTGTATATAACTCCAACATTTATTTACTTAGAACACTTTTATATAGCCCTATCATTAGGTTTGCAACAGAACAGAATTTATAAAATGTTTTAAAAGCAAGGATTAAGAAATGCTCTTTTCTGAGGAAGAACGGCATTCTTGGTATGAAGACAATCTGAAGAATGCATGTGCTCTTTAGGACACATGACTAGATGGATCCTGGTTCTTCCCTTTTTAGATTACTACTATTTAGATTCTACTAAATATTAATTATGCAGAAGCTCAAGAAAAATGATGTGGAAAACATTGTTCAGGAAGGACGAATACATTTTAATTCCAAGCATTAGGTTTGAGAAACCTAATCTGTGAGACTAAATGAAGCCTAGACCAGTCCAGCTTGCAAGGGGCTCAAAACTCTTTGTTGGCTGAAAAGACTCACCCCTGTGCTTACAGAGAACTGGACACTTCAGACCTGGATTAAACCCAAGGTAAACATCTAGCTGTCTGTGGCTTTGGCAATACAAAGCATTAAGTACAGATGCACCAAAATTCAGGTGTTTTCCCAAGCATTACAAAGCAGGCATCATGATCAGCCCTGATCCAAAGCCCTGCAGACTTCCTGGCTGGGAAGTGCCAGCCAGGTGGTGACTTTCCAGGCAGGAGCCAGCCTTTTTCTGAGGCAGAGCACTGTTGCCAGGAAGGAAGCAACAATCAGAAATACTGGGTCCCAAACTCTTTTCTAGAACTAAACCCTCATCTACACTTCCCAGTGCAGTGCTCTCACCACCAAATCAGGCTCATCTGTTCTCTTATTCCTGACTCTTTCCTGTATTTTTGAAGAGTAATACAGCAGCATCAGGAGAGGGAGGAAAAAGCTGTGGGTAAAGAAAATTTTACTGCCAAGTGCTGTGACAGAGTCACCTCTGTGTGATTGCTGCAGTCCACACAACAGCCTATCCTGGTGAAGGTGTGTGGTACAGAACACTAAGTTACGGCACATCAGCTGCACTGCAGTAGCTTCTTGTGTGCATACCACAGATCTACCCTGTGGAAAATGAGATAATTCAAGGAAGCTGATTCTCTTGTTGAGAGAGGAGAGGGCTACTTCATATACAGGGTAAAGTAAATGGATACTGAGAGTTATCACAATATGATTAATGCACACATCTTGTACAGCATGGAGAGCCTACCAAGGGTAACACATACCTCATCCTGGCCTGAATCCTTGCACTGGCTCAGTAGCTTTTCACACAACAGAGCCAAAGCTGGGCTTAGGGCCTTTAAAAGTGACCAAGATGGAGTGGCAGGACAATTCCATTTCCACAAGGCTAAAGGGTCACTCACACTTGTTGTGCAACACTGCACCAAGTCTGCATCTGCATCTCAGCTGCGCACCCTTTATCTGTGATGTGGGGGTTGGATCACTTTCTGGAAGGTGCAGTATCAGTTTAAACAAAGACTGAAGATGAGGCTAAACCTGGAGTTCTTTCTTCAGTGGGAGTTCTTGCCACATATAAAAAGCACACATCCTCTTGTGCTGTTTTGCCAAAAACCTGTCACAGTCGTATTTTGTGGAAAGTTGAAAGTCTCACCATGAGGACTGTCATAGTGATTTCCAGATTGCTATCAGTGTTCATAAGATTAGTTCCTCAAGGGGATGAAACAGATGAATGATCCAACAGAAGAACTGTAGGTCTTAAGAAAGGGATAAGCTGCTGAGACTGGGCAGTTCTGGGCACTCAGGAACTTTGTTGTTAAAAAAGCAGCATGTAATCAGGTATCTCAGGGGCAGAAAACAACTGAGCAAGAGCTGTGAATTTTGTTGGGTTTTTCCCCCTAAAAAAATCACAGTTTTCATATAGAGCTAAATGCAATAAATTCCACTTGATTTACAGTGGCTACCTGAGCATTGAAATGCAAAGCACTGTTTCAATTTCTTCAATAAAATTAAGATTAAGGTTAAAAAGTGTGAATAAGTAACATGAGGGTATGGAAGACTATTACGGATATTACAAGGGTTGGGTAAGGCTGTAAAGGACAAGAAGTTAATGATTTATAAAGTGGCAAGTGTATTAAGAAATTCACAAAACCAACATAATCTTCATCCCATTAGTTCATTAGGCAACAAATGAACTATTATGATTAAGATTTTATAGAGCTTTTTGATCTCATAAACAACTTCATTCTTCTGCATATTCTCCTTTGTTATAGCAAGAATAAAAATGTATCTCCTTACAGTTGAAAGCATATCTTGAATCCTTAATTGTACCTTAAAATAGCTATTTGTCTGAGAATTTCTTCAGTCTTCTAAAAACTCTTATAGTAGACAAATGGTAAAAAGAATTTATAAAATGAAATAATGCACAACTTCCACGATTTTACATACAACACAAATATAGTGGCAAGCTCTTTAGTAAAGAAGCGAGTGGAAGTTAATTTTAAATTAATTTGTATTGCTAAAATATGCAAACACGCTGTTCAACAGAACTTCATTGGTGTATGAAGCTGCACTAATGAAACAAGTACATACATCCAGGGGGAAGCAAGGAGAAACGCATCTATGCGTAAAGAGCAACCATACTGCTACTTAAGTGCAGTGCCACTTAAGTGCAGCACTTAATTGTACAGGGCAGCCCCAAAAGCAGTACTATGGGTAGATTTTTCAAGTTCTGACACCCAGGTCCTAAGCAAACATATGACTTTTGAACAGCCATTACAGTTGGTCCACCATGCTTACAAACGAACACTAAATCCATGTATTTCGCTTCCCACGTACAATCATTGTTGTATACAAATTAATAGCAGAAGAGAGACAACTGGTTAAGTTACCAGTTAAGACTGAAGTTATAAGCCTCAGCTTGTCTGTAGCATAAATAAGAATTCAATATTTTCATTCATTTTATGTACAACTCATCTAAAAAATATGGTGATTGAAGCCCTCATGATGGTAGGTGTCAACATTATGAAGTTAAAGTCACTCAAAACATGACACTGATGCATACCATTCAAGTATCCTAAGACTCATTTTAAAATGCAAATTTTTTTTTTCTCAGAATTCTCCATGATATCTGTATTTATTGCTGTTATTTACATGAGAATTTGCCTTAAAACAAGCAAACTAAAGAGGCCCAACCATGTTTTCGGGGACTGAAAACAATGGGTCTATAAGACAGTTAATCACTTTGCTGGAAGCTTCTAGGTTTACTTTGTAAAAATCTGTAAATTTGCTGGATAGTGATTAAAGTTTGTTGCTCTAAAGAGATCCACTGACTGAAAACATGTCAATTCCCTCAGTGTTTCCAGCAAAGCATTGATTACTTACTATAGCATGAATGTGCAGGCTCCTTTGAGCTGCTTCTGAAGTAAATGGCATTATTCCCATAATATTATTTAGCTTTCACACAGCACTTTTTACCTACAGAACTCCAAGTCAGTTACCTAGGAAACAAATAGCTTTGCTTTACTTGCAGCAAGCTGATGGCAGAGTTGAACACATTCCTGTGTGACCTGATCTAGGTGATCTTTCTCTGGCAGGGGAGTTGGACTAGATGATCTTTTGAGGTCCTTTCCAACCCCTACCATTCTGTGAGTTATGTGGAACAGACAAAAGTCCGGGTGCTGTTCTACTCTGGCTTAAACAGATCTAAATTTGGGCTGCCATGCCACTGTTGTCCCCATCCACTCTTTGCCTTGCATTTCTTTCAACTAAAATAATGGGGGGGGTGGAATTAATCTGGACATCAAAGTTCTTAATTGGAGCAGCTTTCTGAAATGACCTATCACCGAAGTACAACTGCCTGCAAGAAGTAGAGGGAAGGAAGGACTAGGGGTGAATGAGAGAGCAGAATTGTGGGTTTGCTTAGACTGCCACAGAACAACAACAGAGGAGCCCCAGAACCAAATACTCCTTTCTGTAGCATTGTGTAGTATTTAAAAAAGCACACACCCATCTGAGAAGAAAATAATTCTTTTTATATTACAGTAGTTGGAAAACAGGTTCTGCAAACAATAGAAGATTGCAGTGAACTCTGCTTTAAACTGCAGTTATTCAATAGTTTCTTTTGACTATGCTGCCTTTACTGTAGGGAACATCTAGTCCTCAGCCTGAGGAAAGACAGTCTGCAAATTTTCATTGGTCCCTGCTACATTTCCTTTTACTATTATTATTGGTTAGGCTGAATACATACCTCTGCTTCCATTTGGTAAGTATTTTCTGCTCTACTAAAATCCTCTGTTACCGTCATATTTTCTTCCTAGAACAAAATACAAGAGTATAATCTACAAAGGCAGAAATTGGAATCATACGTACATTGTGTCCTGTAAAAGTTGACCTGTTTTGGATTATTACTTAGCAACAGAAATTTGGAATTGTCCGTGCAAAATCTCCAATTAAAAGCTAGCTGGATGTTAAAGACTTCTTGACATCGTTTAAAGTAAATTATACAGTAGCTCTACAACAATTTCACTGCTATTCACTGGAAGAGAAAAATCAGGTCTTAAAAGTGACTGCTAGCTAAAAACTGTGTGTATCAGTGTGTAACTATAAATTCACCTTCTTCAAAAACTAGAAGCTTCGTTTCCAGAAAGTTAGTATATGAAAAGTGCTTTTCAGGTCCCTATTTTAAGGTATTTTAATAGTAGTGACTTGTAACAAAGTGATGTGAGCAATGACTGAGCGCTAGTTATTCTGGCAGAATGGTAACGCGGCTATTCCACCAGTGACACTTCTGCACTAACAGCAGCTACATTGTTCAACATAATGGCTGCACAGAGCACTAGCAAATCCTGTAAGACTCAGAAATAAGATACACAGAATAACTCCAGATCTGAATATTTGACCAGCTTGCTAGTGGTCTAAGAATCACATTTCTTTCACCCACTTTCCTCTTTGGCAAACAGTTTGGAATGACCAATTTATTGTAATATTACTATAACACCAAAAATAAAGAGCTCACTTTACAATTTAATTGTAAACGTAACTTTGCATTTAATACTCAGGAATGGTAGGAAGCAGATACTAAGCCTTCCAATTACTGAAAAGTTTTACTTGCTACATTTATATGCATAATAAAACAGTATTTGTTTTCCATGCTGACCCATTTCAAAAGATCCTTGTGTCAGAATATTTCCTACAGAGGCTCAAATCTTCAACTTTATCATGTAGCATGCATGCATAAGTTTATATACATCACTAATGAGAAGCATTTTCCTTTTAAAATATCATATGGAAATTAGCTCTGTAATTACCATTGCATAGCAGCTTACAAGAAACAAATTTTGAAATTTCAATTTTATGATTGACTGTCAGTGCTCAAATTCAAACACAAGAGTCCTATTTTTGGATAATCGCTTCCAGGGAGGGCAAGGAGCAGGGCCAGTTAGTCCTAAAAAATTTATTTCCCCTTTTGCAGTGATAGGTTTGAGGTACTCTGGCAGCATGGCTGGCTGTGGTTTGCTAAAGAGCGTTCAAGACAGTCCAGCACCAATAATTCATGTAATTTACAAAATGGAGCAAATCTTACTATTTATGACAGAATCTGATTAAAACTGACAAGAAAGATTCCCCCCCCCCATCTTACAGAAGTAACCACAGATAAAAGCTTTCTTCTACAACTCATATTTTACAGAACTATGCTGTAATAAATCTTCAGAGTAAATATAAAAAAAAAGTGCATTAGTTTTCCCTTGTTCCCACTCCTTAATCCTTTTTAAAGAAGTTCTTTCCTGCTGAATGGATTAAAAGTCTTGTAATTGGGTTTTGTCCTCTGCAAGGTTGCTGTGTATTTAAGGACAGTGCCATCCTGTGGCTCCAGGCACTATTGCAAGAGCAATGCAATCGAAATGAAAGATCATTTTGTGCCATCTGTTACAAAATTTCCCTCTCAGCTAGTTTTTATCCCACCAGATTTCACAGTAGCTGTGTGTGTTATTGAAGATAAATGGAAGAAATAATAGATGAACTTATAACAAGGTAGCCTCTGTGATACATTTTTTGTTAGATACTTTTTTCTTGTTTGGGAGTGTGTTCAGACAAAGATACAGAAAAGACAGGTAGGTGATGACAGAATTTTAATTTGGAATTCATCCTTCAGCTACACCAAAAGCAAAGTGCTTTTTTACCTACTGCTTATGTCTACAGGTCACATTTTGGCTGAGGAACTATTCATTTAATTTCAATAGCCACAGGAAAAAGAGTTTTCACTGTGACTTAGAGAAGGCTGCAGGTATTCTGTTCACTGTGACTTAGAGAAGGCTGCAGGTATTCTGGACTTCTGGAATAACATTCTCAGTTTTCTAAATCTGTGGGCCAAGAATTACCGTAGGAGAACTAAAAGTATATAACGTTGTCATTATGTGATAATTATCCCAGAAGCCATTGAACAATTCTTAACTGAATCACACTTGCATTCTGCTTATACAGAGTATTTTCTGAGCCAGCAGTGACAGAAACCATCACCTCCGCAGGTACTCTGAAAACAAAAATTAAAAAGACAAGTCAATATCCCACTGATCTTACAATATAGAGTCTTGAATTGTGCTTTGCCTTTTACTTTCCTTCTTTTCAACAAAAGAAAAATAAAATCATACATAGCCCTTCCTCCTACCTGTCTGCTACTTCTGAACTGTATCTTCTTCACAGGATGGATGCTCTTATCTCCTAACAATCCATCTATCACGGTGTCCCTGGACACTTTAAGGCTGATAAGCACCTACAGTCAGCACATACCCCAGCTAGGCTTCGGGTACCTGTGCATCCCCTCACTCTGTCTGTTCTTTTTGGCATTAGATGGACAGAACAACCACCCAAAACAACCCCAAACAAACTATGATGAAGAAGATGCTGCTGCTCAATGTCCATTCAAGAAGCAACAGAAGTATACGTAACAGTTATTTTTTTAAGAAAGGTAAAATCAGATCTGTACTCAGCAAATGTAAGGATACCTACAGTGGGGATAGTTCTTAAAATATTCATTAGTCTTAAAAAGGTGATGCCTTGCACAAGTTTCTACAATTTTTATTCAAGGATAGATTGAAATGGGAAGATTTTGTAACTGAGTGAACAAGGTGTCAAAATCTTTTTCACTCACTGATATGCATCCATAACAGTGACTCCTAAATAACAGGTTTGAAACATGGAGAATATTGCACATATATCCAAGGATATATCTCTAAGACAGAGTCCACTGGATACAATTTGTGAGCTGGTTGATTTGTTAAATAACACTCTGACCAATACAACAATTATTATTACTGCTATTTTTAAACAAGGTGTTCAGTACCAATTGTTAGATAGAGTGATTAAAGAAAACAAGTGTCATCCCCACATCACTCCCCAAATAAGTTACAGGTGGTAAATATAAAATCAAGTTGCTCTGGAGAAAGGGGGGGAAAAAAACATCACTTTTGAGCAGCTGGGCCAAGTAACAGAGATTTGTTTCACCATTGATTTTACTTTCCTTGCAGCCTTTGAAGCTGATTTTGTGCTCTGAAGTGCTGCATATGCTTACAGCACTCTATAAATAAATGCTACTATATCAATCTATTTCTGATTAAAATCCTGTGTAAATATATAGGGAAATTAGGTGCTGCCCCCAGGCATCCTCACAAGCTACTGCTGCAAGCTCCTGCTGCTCAGAAAGGTTATGCACTTCTGATCTCATGTACTTCCTACCCTAACAACAAGGGTTAACTAAATTGTTCTATGGATTAATTAAAAATAAATATATAGAATAGCCAGATGATTTCAAAGTAAGCCTCAGATAAGCTTGCAACAACTAGAACCGTATGGAGATTGTGAAGAGATATTAATTTTACAGAATGGTGTTAGCTACAAGTGATGTTAGCAAATGCAGTTAAGAACAAATCACCAGCAGTGAGAGTTGTTAGTAGAAAAGCTACAAGGCAAATAAAAGCTTCAGCAGTGGAGTGATTTAAAATTGGATGGAGCAAAGCACTAAAAATTATACCGCAGGGAACTACTCTGAAAAAAAAAAAAACAAAACAAAACCCCCAACAAAAAACTTCATGTTGTTTTTCTCAGAGTTCCCTAGAGCTAACACTTCACTAACACTGAGAAATCCACTGCTTAAGCAACATTTCACAGTGCCTTAAGAGTAAGTATAAAGATCTAACATTTCTGTTCTCCAACGCAGACATCTCTGAAACTGCAAAAGATTACTGCGAAATTATTATAGTTGTAATACACACAGACTGCTCTCACATTGCAAAACCAGTCCACTCTACACCTAGGTTACACCACCACTGCTTACCTGCTCACATTTCTGAATCTGACTGCATATACACCCAAATATAACCATTTGTTTGTCCAGGTCATACTTTATTTTGCAAGTATTTGTTCTAGCCTGGATTATCACAGCCCCTCTGAAGCACTTATTTAACATCCTGCCTTCTCCCTTTGCGTGCCACTCACCATGTGTGAAATGCTCCATAATATCCTAATTCCATCAGGCTCATGACAAAACAGGAAGTCAGTTATTCAGATTCACTGTAGGGCGAATATCTCCAACTATCTTTTCTAATCTATCCACACTCTAAGGACCTATTTAGTTGCAGACAGGATGAAAAACACTCCACGATCTGATAGCTCACCATGGTGCTGCTGGGTACAAAACTTACTGTTTTCTCCACTCATAAAAATGAATGCACGATGAGTTGCCTCATCTTCTCCCATTCCTCTGAAACTTCACCAGACTTTCAACTCCTGTAACTCACTTAAGAGAAACCAAATGCATTCAGCCTGTAATCCCATACAAAGCCACACTGTTTCCAACCGAAAACTAGTTCTGATGGCAATGGAACCATGTGCACCTAGCTGGATGTAGGGAAAAAATGTAGGGAGCAGGATCCCACATTGAGACCCCACCAACCTCCTTGTTTACAGTGCCATAGCTGCAATATGACCTTCTCCTAAATCTTTATTCCTGAACAAAAGCTTTGTCTAGCTACTATGGGAAAAGAGACAGCAGCATCACCATCGGTTTAAAAAGCAAACAGTAAATCCTGGTTTTGGGAGCAGGGTAACGTTGGAGTCAGCACTTTAAATGGATACCACATGGTGATGCGGCATGCTGTCTCACTGATAGCACATCGCTGTTTAGGCCAAGTAACTCTCTTACTTTGCCATTACTAATGCTGAATCCCCTATAACATCATGCAGTATTATAAAACACTTCTGCAATCATTTCATTTTTAGTACATTGAATAATTTGCTGTTGATCGCAAACTCTGTGATCGCCCTTTTCCCCAGCTCATTTGTGAATGGACTAAAAAGGCACAAACTTCCTGGGGAACTTCAGCAGTAACTTTCAAAAGCAACCACTCGTTCCCTCAAAGATCAGCTTTGTTCTGTTTTTAAAAGTCCTAGGTGTCCAAACCTGTTTTATAAAATCCAAAAAAATCATTCAGCACAATTGTTAGGAAAAATACCACTCTCACGAAGCATTTACAGTGTGGACAAAGCTTTAAATGCAAGACTGTACTTTCCTCATCATAAAATGACTTCCTGAAGCAAAAAAACTTACTGTGCTAAAAGAACTTTTTGAGGACACTAGGGGCTTCTGTCGCTTCAGCTGTCTTGGCCACATCTCACGTTTTTTCCATACCTCTCTACTTAAGTGGAACCACAGAAAAGAGAAAAAAAAGCATCTGTAGGCATTTGTTCCTAAGCTATGATAATCACGTAGTTACACTGACAATTAAACACCTATACATATTATGTTGCTGTGTAACCCTTTACCAGTTTCACCCATACACACGTAAGGCTGCTCTGGTATGGGAGCAAATGAAGCCGTCGGAGCAGGATGGATTTCACATGCAAAACAAGCAACCTGTTGGAGAGCCCGAGTGGAAACATTCCACCTTTTCTGCTGAGGATGACACCTCCCAAAGACAGGCAGGCGCTCACAGCAGTGCCTCGGCGGCCAGGGCATTCCCAAGGCAGAAGGCCGAGAGATGCAAACCCCGTTCCCCGGCCGCCTCCCGCCAGCCGTTCC
>VWZY01001646.1:366457-392858 GCA_013399075.1 Chloroceryle aenea
TTTTTTTGAGTAATACTAGTCTCTCAGGAAACTGAGCACAGAAGAAGCTAACTTTGCTTTCAGATTGTAGTGTCCTACTGCATTAGTTGTCCTGTGAATGTATTATTGAGATGCAGAAATTGCTCCAGTGTTGGGAAAAGCCAAACCAGGAAATACATTGCAGCTCTTATTTGATTGCATTGTCATTGAGAGTGATCAGTGAAGTGTGTTTAAAAGGAGTTATTGTAGCACATAACAAAAAATCAATACAAATGGTAGTTGTCCTGCAGCATTGTGCTTTGGGATTACAATAGCTGGGAAAGCTTGAAGTCAATGCATTTTGTGAAAACAGAGTTTATGTGGCATAAAATATGATTGCAGAATTTGCTGCGAAGGTTTATGTTGTCTGTATTGTAAAGCTGAGCTCTATTTTAATTGTTGTCATCACAACAAGAAGAAAACCAAAATCGAGTGGGAGAAGAGAATGGGAGAGAAATTAATCTATTTGATCTAATATATCAACCACAAGATACTTTCTTTACTAAACTCTAATCACCAATGTGTAGAGAAGAACAAAAATGGGATGGTTTTTGCAGTTATTGCTGGGGAATGTCTTGGCTAGTGGAAATTTTTTTAGAGTTGATGGGACCAGAAAAGGAGAAAACCCCCTTTAACTCTTAGAGTTTAGGTTGAATTTTCATGCTTTGCTGGTATATTATGCAGCAGTGTTCCCTTACCCATAAACTTGAAATTTTATGTGGAATTCAAGGAAGGTGATACTCATAGAAGTCCAAAATGTCATTTATAGGAGTTTTTTGAGAGAAAAAAACCCAACCTTTTTTTTTAAAGTGAAGCTCACTATAGTTCGCTATATTTTTTTCTTGGGCCTCACTCATTTTGGTGTTTCGTCAATGTAATGCAGTTTAAATCAGCATTTTTTCAAATTATTTTTGTGTGGATAATGTATATTATGAATCTGTTTTACCACTTAGAGGTATCTGTTTTACAGAAGGAAAACTACAGGCCTATCTTCAGGTAATTTGTAGTCCTTTCATAGTAGTGGAGTGAGAAACGTGGAGTCAATCGGTGCAAATGAGAATCAAGCCACATGTCTGAAAAGGAACGAGCAACTGAAAAAATAGTTTTGAAGGGGAGAGCTTGATACTAGCCTTTCTAACATTATCCTCAAAGGTGCTGGGGGCTCTCGATTCTCATCAACTTCAAAGAGAATTCAGTGTTCAATATTTTCTTGTGGAACTAGGGGTGCAGAAAAGAGGTCCAGATGTTAATGAACTGACAGAATGACAAACACTTATGAAAAGAAATGCTGCATGTGAATAAGCATTTCTTTGGCAATTTTTATTATGTCATGGGTTGTGCAGTGACAGGAAACGGCATAAGATGGCAGTAGGAGATTGCAAAATACAGTGGTTTGGAGCAACACATTCCTGTGAATCAACCCACTGGCTCAAAGTAAACATGTCTGTATAACAAGTGACAAAATGGAGGCTGCAGAGCTCCATTTGGCACTGGTTTCTACATTTTTTTGCATTTTTCATTTACCCTTAGGGGAAAATCTGCAGTTTATCTGACAATTAAACTTTCTTATCTGAGTGTGGGAAAATGGAATGGTATTTCACACTGCATTGCCATCTGTGTGAAAGCACTTGAAATTCACTGCTCATACTTTTTACTTTTCTATCTGTGCTGTATGAAATTAATATGTATTCATTCTGATGACAAAGTGATAAAGATCTCTGTTTTTTCATTCAATTATATAAAGAACATCAAAGTTTGATTTAATAACATTCACATTGGTGTTCTTGACTCACATAGACTGATACAGGTATTGGAGCATATGCATTGGTAGATATACCTGAACTAAAAGTGTGAATTGTTTTTGTTTTGGTTTGTTTTTTTTGGTGAAAAGTTAAGGACAGTGGTACTTTTTATTCCTGTTCTTAGCCTTTTGAACCTGCAGAGTTGGAAGCTCTCAGGTAGGATTCCATAGTTTTTTTTGAATTTTGTTGTTTACTCATCTTTATCCATTCACTTCAGGTGTGCTCCGCTTTTGATCATAACTTAAGAACAAGTTTTCAGATTTCTGTTCTGATAAAAGCTGCCTTCCAATGAGAAATCCATTAATATAGGGAAATCAGTAAATTGTCTGTATAATAGTTTTGAATTTCTGATGTATGCAGGGAGAATGGATGTTCTCAAGTTAGGATCCAATTTTTTGCCATTTCTGTGATGTTCATTGCAATACCATGATTGACAGCTTCTGTTTAGTGACAACACTTCTTCCAGATTGTTTTATCTTCTGTCTCCTCTTCCCCAAAATTCTGAAAGATACAAACTATTTTGAAGCACAAAGCAAACTGGTTTTTATTTCAGTAAGAAATCTTTGCTATTCATCTTTGGGTGGAAGATTAGAGAAAATTTCCATATGTTGTCACTGAATTCAACCTCTGCGTTAATTGCTTTCTTATGATACTGCTGTGTGATACTAGAAATAATTGACTGTTCATGTACTCAATTGATCCTCTTGTCAGGAGAAGGAAAAAGCCCACTTAGTTAATCATGTGACTTCCTCAATGATGAGCATGGACACATTTAAACAACAACATTTCTACATATTAAATCTAATGGAATCATAATAATTCCAGAATAGAGAAAATTATAGAATTCAGGCTGAAAGTCCATTTTTTAATCAGATTGTTGCAGAAAGACTCTTGAAATACAGGTTTCTGACAGAGTCTTGCACTTCTCATTGGCCTTTCTACAAGATGGAAGTGAACAATAACCATATGGAGTAGTTCTGATGCAATGTCTCAAGTTATGTATGACAGCACAGGATAAGAGGTCAAAAAGCTTCTAACCTTCTGGACTGAAGTGAGCTAATCAGTACATTGACCCTTGTCTTAAAGATTCAAGGGAGAACTCCTGCAGAGACTGTAGTAAACCAACTTGCTATTCTGTATTAATTTTGATGAGTGCTTTTGCCCTTGTACTACTTTTCCCTTAAGGTCTGATCCAAAGATCATCCATGGCAGAGGATCTTCCAGTGTGCTTTGGCTTGGGTCAGTGAGTGAGGTCAGGTCATGCTTCATGAAACTTGGCATATGTGGCAGAAAAGGGAGCCAAGACCCAAAACCAACAAAGATGAAGAAAATCTAAAAGTGAAGTTTCAGAGTGGAGTGAAAAATGACACTAGGGCAGGATTCATCTTACCAAATTCAGGCATCTAAAAATTACTTGACACATTCCCTTCATAGCCATAGGATAAGAACAAAATGAGATAGTGATTCATTGAACCTGTCTTAGATATCTGCTTTAGGATGAGATGAATTGCCTTTTAGATGTGCCTCTTTCTGTCCTTTGACTATAAAGGAGCCCAGGGGACTAGCTGACATTTAGGCAGCTGACTTTTAGATGATAAAGTTAGAAAATCCCCATCAAGCTACTATAGAAGTAGCTGTTGCTACTGCTCTTTCTTGCTCTATCCCCTTTCCTTCTCATCACCATTAAGACAGTATGCAGGTAGGTCTGCTGCCTTGAAAATACACCCTTCTGATATTCTGGTGTGTCTCCACTATGCTTTCCTCTAGAAAATCTAAGGGAGAAAGCAGATTTCTAACCATGTTACCTGAATAAGTTCTCTTTTCTCTGAAAAAAACCTCAGGATTTCCTGATTCAAGACTAAAAATTCCAGTTGAACAAACTTCTTAGATTACTTGCAGTGAGAATACAGCTCGAAGTTCAACTGCACCCGTTTTTCTCCTGAATAGTTTAAGTATCTCCCATTATTCCTTCCACCTCTTCTAACAATAACTTAGCATGAATACAAATGTTTTCTGTATTTTCCAGCTGCTGTTCTTAAGACTGGATTAAAGACAGCACCCGGCTAATGTATTAATGTTGAAAACAAAGACTGACAAAGTTGACTTGGATTTAGTGCATATCTTTAGAAATCTGTCTCAGCAATTATTCAGCAGAGTACATGCAGAATTAATTTTATTTCATTACATCACTATAAAGAACAGAGTGTAGTTGTGTCCTTCATGCAGAAGGAATGCATGTCAAAAGGAAAGGTACCCTCTATTTACTGTCATAGAGGAGAAAAACTGGCACCTAATTTGTTCAGACAGCTTGGTCACTGAGTTGGTCTGAGTTAATTTTTCTCACATTTTCAAAGGAGATTTTTTTACTAGTAGCTGGATTCCTAAAGGTATTTGGCTTCTAAAAAAATGTGTGATTACATAGTGGAGCTTTCCATAATACTGCACTTTTAAGGACTAAAATCTTTGTACTGAACATTCAATCACCTACTTGATTGTCAGTGACGTTTAAGCTTCTAAATTTAATAAGAAAATAAACTTGGGCTACTAAGGTAGTTCATCTTCAGATGCTTTTGAAAAATTAGTCTTGGTTATTGAACTAATTTATGATTGCAACTGAATGCAACCTCTGTTTTGATAGAAATACTGTTACTTTTAGAGGACCGTATCTCTTCATTCAAGTGTTACATTTTTGTTCATTGCAAATAAAAATTCTCAGGAAATTAGTATTCCAAATGGAGGCATCTTTGGTAAGACACACATGATTTGTTTTGGTAATGAACATCACTCGAGATACAGACTTTTATTTCTCTACCTTTTTTCCTTTTATTCTTTTTTTTTTTTTTTTTTTTTTTTTTTTTCACTGAGCGAGAACAAAGTGTTTGTTACAGCAAGGCAGGAAAAGAGAATAAATAGCTGCAAATAAAATAGATCTGCTCATGAAATACTGTGACCATTATGGTAGGTCATAATGTAGGTTGAAGTTGACAGTTATTTGAATATATCTATGGAACCAGATTCTTCTTTTGTGTAAATACACAAAATATGTAAAGCAAAATATGTAAAAATAATAAAATAATACACTGTGTATTGTAAAATATTTTAAAATTGTATTATTAGTTAACAATTTAAAAATTAGTAAATACATTTTTCAAATATAAAAAAAAAGTTCAGTTCTATTCAGTGCAGTTCTCTCGCGTTAGCCAGAATCTTAAGTAATTGTGGAAATGTTTTAGTACTAAAATTTACAAAGGTAAATTTTTCTTTATCTGTTTTGTTGTCTTAAGAAAATGCCTAGCTTTCTGATCTTCAGAAATATTTTGACTGGTACTCATAAAAACACTTTCATAATCCTTTCTGAATCCCCACTGTAATTCCTCCAAAGCTTTAGGGTTAGTTTAACTAATAAAATAAGGTCTCAATAAACTTAACATTGTTCTTCATTCCTTGTAAACGTATCATAGAATCATAGAATGATAGAATGGTAGGGGTTGGAAGGGACTTCTGGAGACTACTGAGTCCAACACCTCCCTGCCAGTGCAGGAACACCCAGGGCAGACCACATAGGAAGAGATCCAGGTGGTGGGTCTTGAAAGTTTCTAGAGAAAGAGACTCCACAACCTCTCTGGGCAGCCTGTTCCAGGCTCTATCACTCTCACAGTGAACAAGTTTTTCCGCATGGTGAGGTGGAACATCCTGTGTTATCCCTTCTCTTTTCCAGGCTAAACAACCCCAGGGCTCTCAGTCTTTCCTCATAAGAGGGATGTTCCAGCCCCTTCATCATCTTTGTAGCTCTCCATTGGACTCTCTCTATTATTCCCCTGTCCCTCTTGAACTGAGGAGACCAGAACTGAACAGAGTACTCCAGATGTGGTATCACTAGTGCAGAGTACAGCTGGGGACAACCTCCTTTGACCTGCTGGCCACACTTTATGCACACCAGGATACCATTGGCCTTCTTGGCCACAAGGACACATTGCTGTTCTATGGAAAACTTACTGTCCAACAGGACGCCAAGGTGCTGGTGGACAAGAGAATGACCATGAGCCAACAATGTGCCCTCGCGGCCAAGAAGGCCAATGGCATCCTGGGATGCATTAAGAAGAGTGTGGCCAGCAGGTCAAGAGAGGTTCTCCTCCCCCTCTACTCCATGCTGGTGAGGCCCCGTCTGGAATACTGTGTCCAGTTCAGGGCACCCCAGTTCAAGAAGGACAGGAAACTACTGGAGAGAGCCCAGCACAGGGCCACTGTGATTATTAAGGGAGTGAAACATCTCCCTTATAAGGAGAGGCTGAGAGAGCTGTGACTCTTTAGCCTGGAGAATAGGAGACTCAGGGGGACCTCATTAATGTCTATAAATATGTCAAGGGTGAGTGTAAGGAGGCTGAATCCAGGCTCTTCTTAATCTCATCCAATGTTAGGACAGGAGGCAATTTGAGTAAGTTGGAACACAAGAGGTTTAGGGTAAACATAAGGAAAAACTTTTTCATGGTGAGGGTCACAGAGCACTGGAACAGGCTGCCTAGGGGGTTCGTGGAGTATCCTTCTCTGGAGACATTCAAAACCTTCCTGGACATGTTCCTGTGTGACTTGATCTAGGTGATCCTGCTCTGTCAGAGGAGTTGGACTAGATGTTCTTTCTAGGTTCCTTCCAACCCCTAACATTCTATGATTCTGTGATTCTCCATGGAGCTGCTTTCCAGTGAGTCTGTCTGTGTACAACAATGAATCAAAAAATCAAGAATGCCAGAGAAAAATTAAAATCCTGTTTCATGTTTTTCAAATTGGACTAATCTTTTCCCTTCTCTCTTAAGTAATTTTTGAGGCTAGTGCTTGAGACAGTGCTAACGATTCTCCTGGGTGAGCAGGCTCTGCTCCCTAATCCGACTGAGAAATACAGAGGAAAGAAGCACATATTTCAGAAATCTAACTCTTCAAATTCCATGCAAACTTAGGCTTAAACAGGAATTTAGAAATACTTTTAAGTAAAATATCCGTTCCTGGGTTGCTTTCTTACCTTTTAGCTCTGATATAGCTACAGCCTGTACTTCATGCCATACCCAATGAAAAGATTTAAAGTTTGCAGGAGAGTCAGTGTGGTTGCTTGTATTTGTGTCCATGTCTTCATGGATTTGGGCCATAAATAGAAACATACAACTGACACATTCCCTGCATAAAGGAAAAAAAAGTTGGGTTGTTTATTAATAATGTGAATATGCAAAGCTGAACTGATCTCAGATGGTTTTGTAAACTTCAGTAACTCAGTAAACAGCTTATCAACTATGCTGTTCCTTAGTCTCAGTAGATGAACTAAGTTATTAAACATCAATACGTAAGTAAAAAAGTTCTATTATCCGTATATAATTTTGATCCACTCAGAAGTTTAGACCCTCTCGTATGCTGAGCTATTATTTTATTTCAGGTGCAATGTTCAGGTCATGTGAATATAAGAATGACTGCTGGCTGAGTTTTGGATCTTGGACTGATACAAGCAACCCTCATTCATACAGATTAATAACTGTGAGTAAAAGTTGCAAAACAAGGTATCTGAATATTAAAGTTATAAACTCCCCCAAAACACACCTGTTTTTCTTAATGTTTACAAAAACTGGGAGTGAATTTGCTGGGTATGATTTGCATGAGCAAGCACAGTCACCCAAATATTGAGTGGTGGTTCAGTCAAATGCTTGATATCACTTCAGCAGTGGCTTTGCAGATGAAAAGTTTCAGCATAAATGAATGCTTCACTTCCTGAAAGTGAGACGAGCTGTGTTCCCTTGTGCTAGGAGCACATTCAGGCCTTTGAAATGCCATTCTCATCTTTTGAATGCATAATACAAAAAGTATCCCTTTTATTTTGGTGATGTATATTTTGCCTTTGATAGGCAGTAGGCTGAGGAGTGCTGCTCTGTGGGGGTTTCTCAATGGCAATGCGGGTGCCAGATTTCAACTACCTTGTGCTATTCATTTGTAGACTGTCAAATCCAGATGTTCGAATAAAGATTTATGGTCTATTTTATTGATTATTTGGTCTATTTTATAGATTACTTTTGAGCTGTGCCCTGGGTTATAAAAACTGATGTTATTTCAAGTTTCCAAGAGCAACAGAAAGTTCAAGTAGAGAGACAGTGTCACTTAAGGCACGTGATCCTGGCTGCTTCTGCCCTTGCCCATCCAGGAGATACCTCCTTTTTTAGGACCTCTTGTTCTCTGCTATTGGGTTAGCTTTCATGGTGGGCTGACATTATTCTGGAATGATGTTGTTTCCCTTCCCTTATGATTGTCCATGCTTCCCTCAATGCTTAGGGTCTGTGCACAGGGCACAAAGCAATGTTGTGCCAGATAGCCAGGGTGAAGGGCTGCAGGATAGCTGGGGTGATGAAGGAGCTTTTCTTGCTGAAGAGAGGACTAGCTAGGTTATGGTAATTATAATATGATCTTGCTGTTTCCAGCAAACAGGCTGGGTTGTTAATATGGGTGCCACTGTGCTGAATTGTGCTGTAGACATTCCCACCAGGCAGGATGAAGGAAAAGCTTGTGTCTGGTGAAGAAGAATCCTTAAAAGTGTCACCCATGTTAAAGGTTACTTTATGCCTTAATCTCCCTTAGATTGTACTTCAATGAGCTGTCTAACACCTGGTTGTTGGGAGGGTTTATTACCACTGGTTTGTAGGTTTCTCTCATCAGTCTTTGCCTGTAGGCTGTCTGGAAGAGTGATAAAAAAATATTTCCCTCCCTCTGCCAGTAGACCACCAGACAACAGACCCTCTGAATTTCTTTCCTAATAGTGATGCTAAATTAAAAAGCAAAGAAATTCACTTACATGATATGAACCTATTGCAGGGCAGTGAGCAAATCCATCTCAGTTTGGATGCTTATGCCCTTTCTTTATCATGGCTGAAGGAAATACCTATTTAAAAATCCAAAGATCAGTAGGTTGCCTACGTGATAATGTAAAAGGAAATTTTCTATCTAACTATGAAAGCCAATACATTGAAAATATGGTTGCTATGGTTTCCTTCATGGAATTTATGCTTACTGTCTGTAAAAGGGATCTTCAGGATCTATCAGTGTTTTCCACACAAGGTGTCTCCAGACTCCTAGGGATGTGATATTCAGCAATTCAGGCATCCAAATTCTGTAACATGTTTTATACTGGACCCAATGTTAAGCACCTGTCCTGGAAATATCATTTGTAAACTCATGCTAAGTACTTAGTTTCTTTCTGAATTTGATAGGGACCCTTAGGCATCTGGGATTGTTGTAAGTAATAGACAGCTCATAGGGATGCATTGAAAAAGCCTGTGGAAACAGAATAGTCTCACTGTTCTCATCCTCTTGATGCTTAGGTAAGAGTGGGATTTGCAGCTTTAAACTATTTCATGGACTCAGGTGATGAGCCTTTGGATAGGATACCAAAGTTCTTATTGGGAAGTAACAGAGATGCTTTTCCTTTTTGTAATAACTCAGTTCTTAGCCAGGCAAAATGGAAAGTGACTTTCTGCTGGGTCAGTAACCACTCTAAGCAAATGCTGTCAGCAGTTGTCCCCATTGCAGCTGGACCACTGGGTAGCTAGGAATGAAAGCTTTCAGGGACACAAGGCAAAAAGGACCTGACACTGTTGGATAGTGGTAAGAACCACAGTATGGGAGAAAGGTGTCACTCCTATAACTATTTATTCATTTTATATAATTGATTTCTAATTAAAAGTGCCTAAATATTGTTGGAATAGAGATTAACACCTAGGACTCTTGAGTTCTTCTCTCAGAGGAGTGTTACTCTACTCAAGTTGCCTGGAATTTATGTCATACTGTCATTCCTGACATACAAAACAGTACCTGAATTGAAGAACAATGATTTAATTGAGGGTAAATTTAATCTATCCTAATATTAATTCCTTTGGAGTTAGCTGTTTAGTAAGAAAGTGATCTAGGGTCTTCATCAGTGGACAGAAACAGTGATAGAGAATGACTCTGTCCATCCTGGAACAGGAGATGCTGATGAATCACTGAGCAGAAAGATACCTATATCAAAAAAACCACTCCTTAGAGTAAAGGGGGAATGGAGAAAACTTGCTTATCCTAAGTGTGGAGATTGTTGACGGTTGAAATGGTTGGAGACAAATTGCACTCCAGTTCTGCTATAAATCAGAGTTTGGGTTCCCTGTGAGTGACACCATAAGTTCCTTAATATGAAGTGCAGATGGGATCTCAAAGGAGGAGTCCAGTTCTGTAAACATAAATGTCTGACCAGTCTTCCTCCTGCATGTGTAAAAATTAAATGATTATGCATGTATGGAGGAGTTACACACCAAAATAACCTGAACAACGTGATAAGCAGAAACTCTTTTTCTGTGTACAAGGAAGTGTCAACCAAAAGCACAGGTGGCTTTCAGAGATCTGGAGAAGCTTCTGAAATGCTAGCCATTTGTGTAAATTCAGTATGTATATTTGAGGTGAGGAAAGCCATTACGGATATGTTTTATTTATATTTTTCTTCTACAGATAGGTAGCAGTATTTTAGGAAATGGGATATGCTGTGCCCGCAGGGGAAAATCTTCTTGTAGATATGTCCTGTATAGGCAAGGATAGAGCAAGTCATCTGGCAGGCATATTGCATATGTACCTTGCTCTGTCGAAAAATGCAAGTTTAATTGGACTTTTCTCCTGCTGTTTTTGAACAATACTGAACCTGTCACTATGCAGATAATTTTGTATATGAAAAATGTCAAAAAAAGATTAAGATAAGTGGCATCGCAATGAGTTCTTTAATGATCAGGGCACAGATGGCAAATCTCAAAAGACTATGGCAACAATAGTAATAATATGTAAGAAAGCAAAGCAAAAATTACCACACGATATAGTTTAGTTAAATGTAAATCATGGACCATTAAATGTCAATATCCTAATATTTTTTTAAGAAAGCAAACATAGTGTACAAATTAACAAAGTATCTTAATCTGCCTGACGCTGGTGGTGACAGAGTTCCCATGTGGCACCAGCAGTGATAATGTAGGTTTCTGTATGTTCTACTCATCATGTGTCAGTATCAACCTGATAGGTTCTCCAGGAGATACAACATAGTGACATGAGCTTAGGTCCACCAACAGATTTAAGTGCTTGAGAGCTGAGTCTAGCTTTAAGGTTTCTACTGCTATACAGGAACACATGCCTTTACATGCAGGAACACATGCAGGGCTTTACAGTGCCTGTCCTCTGCCCCCCCAAGGGGTGGATGCCTCACAAGGGAGTCACAGTCAGCACTTGGAGGGGAAAGTTGTCTCAAATCACTATAAGGAGCTTCCATCTCATATCTTCATCCTTGCCCAGACTCATAGCCATCCAACCTATGCCTCCAGGAAGCTGTGTGCCACCAGACAGGCTGACTAAATTGTTTACCCCAGAAATTTTCTTCAGAAGTTGAGCAGCAGTAACCTCCTGTAAGACATAACCAGAGAAAGTAGTAGTTTCTTCTTTACATATAATCTTAATTGTGTAATTCTGAGTGGGCAGAGTACTCCACGTGGGATGCAATTCCATCCTCTTCTTTGCCTGAAAGGATTTGAATCACTTCCCACCATCTGGGTAAGTGAGCCAGACAGCAAGGCTGTCTCTGGCACACACGAAAGTAAAGAGAAGGTAGAGGGGCAGAAGGAAAAAGGCTGCTACTTGCAGCTCTTGATTGAATTGAGTGGGACTGATTTAAACATTAAGATATTTCTCTAGGACAGGGGTCCTGAGAAAGAGCAAAGCAGGAGAGCCACTCTTGGGGTGTCCAGCCTGGGGCTAGCCAGCCAGGAGTGTCACTTTTCATGGAAGGTGGAGTTCCTTCACACTGTAGTTTCATGTGCCCAAATTAACTGAAAACTTGTGAAACACATCGACAACGTCACAGCTAGAGATTGCCAGAATTAAAGCTCTACTTTGACAATCCTTCCATTTTTTTTCTGGCATGCATTACTTGGAGATGCATGCTGTTTAGGTCTCTTCCATATCCTTTCTCCCTATTTTTTCAGAGTGTATCTGTTCCTCCATTCATGGTGCTGTCTTTGATTTCTGTTTATTCCTGGTACCACGCGGTGTCACATAATCTGAATGCAAGTGTCACTGAACAAATCCTTCCTTCCAAGCAGTAAATATATCATGCCATTGGACCTGAATAAAAGTATACTCTCTTTTACAGAACCTGTATTTCTGATGTTGTGTCTGGGCAGTTAATCCCATAAGGTAAGTTCCAACCACTGCAGGAGTCATGGAAATAGCCCCAGATCATTTATTTTTAATGAAGCACCAGCACCCTTTGGAAGAAGATTTTTTGCAAGTCTATTGCTGAACTAAAGGAAGAGGTGCTAGAGACAAAAGTAAAGTTAATAACAACTGTTTTCAAATGTTCTTTATCTGTCAAAAAAAAAGCATGACTCTTCCTTTACACTTGTATTTTTTTTAACTATTGAGTATGAAAATGTTCTTATTTAATTTTTAAATATCTGGTATGGATCTCTTGATGACTTCATGCCTATGACTTATCCATAGAGCAGGACTTAGTGTAATGATAGATGTCAGGAGTAACAGCAAGTGTGTGATTTGCTCCAGAGAGCTGTAACCAATGTTGAAGAAGTAACACCACAATTTCACCACAGATTATAAACGAACTTAGGAATGTACTTTGTGCATTAGCTGTAAAGCACATTTGTGCTTGGGAAGCTCCATTATTCACAAAGTGCTCTGCGGTGGGTACAAATGTGCAAGAGAAATGCATATATGGATGTGATATAAATTTTGTATGAAATTCACTTCTGTGTAGCAGCTTAATGAAAACTCTGAACCCCTCTTCTTGCCTGACTTTAAGGCGAACTCAAGCTCTAGGTTTGCTATGTGTTTGCAATTTTAAGTTTAGCTAAGTTAATATACCTACAGTGTGCAATACCATGGTAATGTTAAAAAGCCAGGAATTTTCTGCTGCGGATACTTCTCTACCTGTCGGACTGTATGTTCAGTCATCTGACTGATTTACTTACCAGTGCTTTTTGTTTCGTAGACAACATTGATTAAATTTGGAATTCCTTCCTTCTCCATCTCGTGCTAGTCTCAGATGATGAGGCTGCATTTGGCAGGTGCTGACAGCTCATGCATTCTATTTCAAATGTCCCTGCTGAAATGTGACCAAACTTTGGTTTAATGAGGGAACTTCTACAGATGTTGTCTGGCTTGCTATTTCATTGTATAAGACTCCATGAAACAGGACACTAATTAGTAGATTTTTTCCCCCTTATTATTATTGCTTTTCTGTGTATTTTTTCCCACTTGCTTTCTTATATATCAGCTATAATATCTGTAAGGCAGGGACTAGTCACATTTTTTAGCCTGTGCAAATCTTCAGATCTTTATCTGTGACTGTATTTTTGTAACCCTTAAAATAATAAACATAATTAACAGTCCTTTCCTGTTTTGTAATGTTGACTTAATCCATCAGATCTCAATGTGAAATGTTGCTTCAAAGGGAAGCTACTGGGTACGAGCACCAAAAGTTGTCAACTTGCGTAGTAATTTGACTGCTGAAGAGAACGTGCCTGTTTAAAAATACTTAACATCCTTTTGTAGTAGCTTTTTATCTTATGTTGAAGATTTTTAGATTGTCTTTCAGGCCTGTGTTCTGCATAATATAGGGTTGAATTAATCCTTATCTTTATGGTTTTTTTTTCTTGAAAGATCATTCAGTTCTGCTTTCTCCTTAAAAAAATAACATATGAGACTCCTGTGAACCCATGAGAGAAAATAAAAGCTTACAGTTAATAAAGTGCATTTACCTGTGTGTAAGCTGTGACTGGCAGAATTGAACTTCCCCCAGCACTGCTGTTGTTATATACCATATGTCTCCCACAGATGTAGAGACTCACGGTCAGTGGGGAATGAAATTTATTGTATAAATGTTGGTATGCAAGACTCCTTCATCTTCTGAAGCCATTGTGCCTGAAGAGGTGTGAAACAGCAATGAGAAAAATTGCTAAAAGAACTATTGTTTGCCTTTACACCTAGATGCTTCTCCTAGATCAACACCTGCAGCTGCAAATGATTTCTCTGAACAGATACATACTGCTTGTGGTGCAGACCACAGAGATTTTATAGCAGATGGAGGTAGAGAGGGAAGGGAAGGGCTCAAGTGTCCCTGAATGCTGAGAAGGGTTCAAGAAGAAACCTTCTCTCAGCTTGCTTCAGGGCTGGCATGACCCATGTCGTCTTCTGGCAGTTCCTACACAAGAGCTGATTTGAAACAAGCAGTTGGTTTATAGCTTTGCCTCTCTCTTTTAGCTTGAGCCACATGAAAAACTTAGTGGCAATGATGAGAGTTCTTTGCTGACAACACTGCCAAGACTTAACACTATTCTCAGATAAGAGTTGTGAGTGTCCTGGTGGTGGGCTTGGACTAGATCTAATGATGTATTTTAGTGTGGCAGTCAGTTTTATTATATTTATGGGTTTGGAGCCAAACTAAATTAACTTCTTCTGGAGTATTCTAGCTCTCATAAAAGAGGGGGGATGCCAGTTTCCAGAAGAAGGGAAAAGACAAAAAAAAATGAGGGGAATTGAAAATACTGTTACGATGCAGCCCAACACAAATACAATAAACTGAAACTTTCAGTGGCCAATCCAATTGGTTGTCACCTCTGAATTAATCAGCAAGGTTATATTTGTTGCATAAATAGCTGTAAAACAGATGTCATCATGACAAACAGTATTGTTATGTTGCACATACATTTGCAGAGTTTGTTAAAAAAAAACCCTAATTTATTGGGATCTTGCATTAGGATAATGCTATCATGGAGAATTATGTCTCTCAAACAGGAATTGGTGACAGGAGTCTCCACTGCAGAGGTCTTTGCTGAAGTGCCTTCTGCTGGATGGGGTGAGACTCTCTGGACTGCAGTTCTGTTCAGTTCTTCTAACCCAGATGGCCCATGGTCCTACGTGACTGCTCCAGTACACGCACAGTCCATCACTATTATCTTAACAATATATAGGAGACTGTCCTATGTGACAATTTCTGCATCTGCAGGAGCAGTTTTTATTAATTATTTACCATGTGGGTTGTACAATCCCCTCTGCAGCAGAAATTGCCTGGCAATCTTGGGTCACCCCATCTGGGACATTAAGCATCACTTTCAAGTACACAAATTGGGTTAGGCAGAGCGGGAGCTACCTGGGACTTGCGGTTATGCTTCTACAAGTGTCCAAAAGCCCCATCTGGAGGGCTCCTGCATCAGGCAGTTGAACATTTAGCTGTGAGGGCACTGGGAGTTCAGTCAGTCACCCAGATTCAAGTCAGTCCTTTAACCCCAGTATCTCATCTATGTGGATGGCATAGCTAGGAAGTTCTTGGACCATGAAGGGAATTAATGACTAAATGCACACTGGTGGTTATGACTGGATGGGCATGCAGGCACACATACAGCACAGTTATAATAAAGGAGAAATATGAGGTTTCATAATTATAACTCACATATAACTTGAGTTCTGTAGCTTTTTCCACAATTGCTTATTCGTGAAATATTCAGTACTGCCCCTTGCACTGTTACTTTTTGGACAAGCCTTTGGGCATCCTGTATCTTTAGGCTGAGGGCCTGGCTAGAGGTTACCATGACTTCCTTCTGACCCATGCACCTGAGTTTCCCCTGTGTGGAAATCGGCTTGTGAGGAGGCATCACCATGGACTGAAATGAGTGTTTCACTGGACCCATTCCTGATTTTACAGGTCAGATGCTTCCCCAAGAACTTGTCCCTTTACTGCTTGCTGGCAGGGCACAACTGCAGAGGCATAGCCTGTCAGAATACATACCTGGGTAGCAGTTGTGTATTAAACAGTATACCAGATCATGATTACAATGTTCATAATGTCACAGAACAGTTCAGCTTGGAAAGGATTTTTGAGATCATCTAGGTCAAATACCTCTGCCATGGGCAGTGACATTTTTCATTAGATCAAGTTGCTCAAAACATCATCCAACTTGGCCTTGAACACTTCCAGGAAAGGGGTATACACAGCTTCTCTGGGCAACCTGTTGCAGTGCCTCACCACCCTCATTGTAAAGAATTCCTTATCTCCAAACTTCTTGAGTTTAAAATCATTACTCCCTTTAGGTACTGACAGGCCACAATAACATCTTCCCAGAGCCCTCTCTTCCCCAGGCTGAACAACCCCAACTCTCCCAGCCTGTTCTCATAGGGGAGGTGTTCCATCATTGACCTGTGCTTTAGAAGTGCCCACACGAACTGCTGTTTTCTGTGAAATGAGATGGGCTTCTCCCACTTTTCAGCTGAGGCTCATTTTAAATTGCTTAAGCTGCTCTTCAGGTATATTAAGGACAGGACAGCTGGTGACAGTGCTTGCTCTTACTAAGAGCAGGGTGTTCCAGTGTCCCTTTATCTTAGAAATTGTAACTATCTGCTTAGATCTTTTTTAAATCCTCAAACCTCCTTCAGACATGATGCACCTTGACATTTTTGTGTCATCTCTACCTTTGTACCTGTTAATCGGTTTCAGATCCCAGGACAGAGGTTTGACATTTAACCCATGACTAATTAATTTCCTTCATTGCCTTAAAAAGAATTTAATGAAAGCCCAAATAAATTATGCTTTACCAACCTACTTTTCCCATTAGTCTGCTGACAAGAATTCTAATATGTTAGTAGAGACACTGTTTTCTCATACAAAACCTCTTTGTCACTTTTACCTTCTCTCTAAAGCACTCAAATAGTAGGAGCCAGACCTTCAGCATCACTTAATTAATTTCTTTGAAGCTGTGCTAATTTACATCAGTTGATGACTTGACCGGAAACATGCAAGTCTAAGAACTTCATCAAACAATCCCTTCTCATGCAATTGTGTAAGTAGTCTCACTGAGGTGAGTAGTGAGAAAGGATCATAGATCTTGGGAGCTAGGGGCTTTTATATTGATTTAAATCACAAAAAGGTGACCACATCTGCAGGAGCATTTACTTAGGTGTGACACCTCAGTACTGCTGCTTCCCTGATGCTGGTCAACGTGGTAGCTCTGTGGTCTCCAGGAACTTTGCAAGCTCAGCTTGTGCTTCTGAGGGATAAGATCCTGAGAATGGGTGTCCTTCTTCTCCTTTCTCTTGGAGGTTTATCTGTCATACAGTTATGCCAATGTTCTTCATAAAAATAAGGCATTCCTCTTCCAAACAACGGCAGCTGGGTAGCAGAGGTACCCTGTCCAGATGCATGCAGCCTACTGCAAGCCTCTGACCCACATCAGGTGAAGTGAGCACTTGAACCTGTGTCCCTATGATGCCAAGTGTGTGCACTCTCTGTATAAACTTACTGGCATTCACATTGGTGTTGTGCTGCTGTTTTGTGGTTTTCCTTTGAGCTGCCTTGAGCAGCATGTGGGCACACCCCCATTATTAGTGGTGACCAGACTGTGCTTGCTTTCCAGATAGTTTCTCTCAGTAAGTCAAGATAGTCTTCAGCTCAAGCCAAAGCCACAAGCAGCATGTTAGTTGTTGGGTTGTAAGAGTGATATATATGTTTATCGATACACTCTTTTTTTTTTCCCCACTGCTATCACTTGGGTGTGTGCAGGACAAGAGAGGAGTAGGATGGTAGTTTTGAGTTGTTGATCCCTGGGTGGTGGCCCAGGTGGTTAAGCAGCTTGGTGGTTGTGTGCCTGAGGCAGGGGAGGCAAGGAGCAGTCAGGCAGCTCAGAATCAACAGAAACCCACATGGACTTCTTGAGGGGGAATCCAATTAAAAATGCTTAGTATTATACAACTATATTTTGTATCAAATATCTATGTAGGCCTGTTTAGAGCCAGAAGTTTTCCAATAGACACTCATAAATATGTCTGGAAAGCTCACCGTCATATTTTTTAAAAGACTTGGATAAGACTGCTGTTAATAGGTCTAGACATAATGCTGTTAGAAAATAATTACTTAGATGTAGTGATAAGCAAATGCTGACAAATGTTTGGGGATGCTTAATAATGAATAGAACTAATTTGTCAGCTTCATTATCAAAGCAATATCCAGCACTGATATCCTGTGAAAGGAAAAGTATCATTGGAGAGAAATAACGCTGTGTTTCTTTTTTTTTGTGAGCACTGGAATTGTTGTGTTAATTCAGCCAGAGTATTTCATGTGGTGTTAGAAGGACAGTTTAGTGCTTTCATTCCCTTCTACTGGTTTGCTGTACAAATTGCAGCTTAAATTCTTTCACAACTGCAGGTGAGCAGAGGGCATATTCCCCAGAGTCTCTTAGGCAGGGAAAATCACAGCATGAGGCAGTATAAATACGATGTTAAACATTTGTTGTGTGTTTGGAGACCTATGATAAACCCAGAGCAAAACCATAAATCTTCCTACCGTATTTAAGACTGTGCCTAAATAATATAGTCTAGCCTTCTAATTTAAATACAATTTATTTGGGGGGTAGGGGGTCACCAGCTAATTTACTGATGACTAGAAGTGCTAGCCGTCTTGAATGTATTCTTTTTGATGTCATCTTTCAGCATTGAGATTGTTAGATCTTCCAGGGTGGAGTGTTTTCTACACCTAAAATAAGAGGTTGTGTAACTGATTATGTGTAGGCAATTAAGGTCCGCATTTTCACTGCTTATTATTAAAAAAATGAAACTTGATTTAAGCATGAGACACAGAAATAGGCAGTTGATAAGTTCATATGTACTGGAAAAACTCATATGAATATGAGTATTTTTCTGCTAGAAGTCTAAAAATGAAGAGTTATGAACTAGAGTAGCTGTTTTTAAATGAAGTTACTGATATCTCAAACTCAGCAGAAGGAAAGTACAGGGATCCCAGTGAAAGTAGGAAACTAAGCTTAAAAAGAATTCTTTTAATTGACACTTACTGGGGAATATGTCCTACTGTAAAATCTTCCTTTATAGGAGGCAAGGCTGAGGAACTCTCTCAATATGAAAAGACACCAGAAGAGGGTTTAGAAAAGTCAGTGCAAAGAGAAGAATCAAACTGATGACATCAGGTAGCATGGGCCCAGTACGTACCTGTAAAGGTCAGGGCTGAATTTTTTGAATTGTGGCTTCCAACTTACTGTTTAAAATGTGGGTTGTTTTTTTTTTTTTTTTTCTTTCAGAATGTTGGGAAGTGGCAAATATAACCCTAGTTTTTAATCGAAGGGCTGCAGAAACAGAGGAGCTACAGGACAGTACCTCTGACTTGTGTACTTTTGTTCTGGACAAATCAGTAGAAGCTGTAACAAATGACAATAAAGAGTAGAGAGGTGAAATGCACCGTAAGGGAGAAGAGTCAAAGCAGTTATTTGTAGACTAGTCGTTCCTTACAAATCAATTCTAGCTCTTTATGAGTAAGGGTGATGCAGTTAACAACAGATTTCCTAAAAACATCCAACAATGCTTTCTTATCAAAGGCTCTTGAGGAGATTAAGATGTCACAGATTAATAATTGGTTAAATTAAAGAAGCCACAGTAGAAAGGAGTGTCCACAGTCCCATACTCTGTGCTGTTTAGTGTATTCATAAATGATCTGAGAAAGTGGGTGAGTGATGTGATGACAACTGCTGCTTGATCAGACAAAATGTTTGAAAATAGCCAAAACTCAAACAACTGCAAAGAGCCTTAAAAGGATTCTTGATATTAATTGACTGTGAAATAACAATGGCAGGTGAAGGCTGATGTCCATCTACTTTAAGTAATGCACCATTGGAAAAGCAATCCCAAATATATGTACAAAATGATAATTTTCCTATGAGTTATAACAATTTGAAGTTATTTTACATAATTTCCTGAAAAAAAATCATAATAATGATCATTGATAATTGAAAGGCAAGTGGAATATTAGAAGTTACAAGGAAAGGAATGGAGACTAAAGTATGTTTGTCATAGTTACATATATGTGGTGCCAAATAGGGGGCTCATTTCTGACCCTTAATCTCAAAAAGATTTAGTCAATCTAGAAAAGATACAGAGAAGGACAGTATGGTTAAACAGAAATCTGAAATAGCTTCTGCACATGGAGAGATTGAATGAGTTATGGCTTTTAGCCTGGGAAAGAGACTACTGACATTTATGTGGTGTAGTTCAGTTGGGGATATTCATTCCCTGTCTTTCACAGCCTGCACAGTGTAACAGTGCTATTAGACATCTGGCTTAAAACAAGCAAGAGAAAGTGTTTTTTCACACAGCCTGTCAACCAGATCGGGAACTCATTGCCATATGATGTGTCAGATGTAAAAGCAGAAATGCATTGAGTGGATTGGATGGATTTGGAGAAGAAAGGCCATCGAGAACAAACTCTGGCACAGAGCAGCCTCAAACACCTGCTTGCTGGGAACATCAGCTGTGGTCAACAGGGCTCTCTGTGTGCCATGTTTTCTGGCAGTAGCATCTGCTCATAGTCACTGCCAGAGACTGCCTACAGGAACAAATGAACCTTTAGTCTGACCAAAGTGTCTTAAAATATTTATTCTCATATCCATTCTATTGGTTACATGAAGTTAAACCTGTTCTTCACTGTTTACTGAGTGACCAAAAGCTGGCCTAGGCCAGAGGACTCAGGTGGCTGCTGTGACTCAGATCTTCTGCCAGTGGGAGGTTCTGGCTCTGTTGACTGTCATCCAGACTTGCTTTTATGTTTCACCATCACTTCTGCTTCTGTCACTGTCATGGACTTTATTTTTGCCTCCTAAGCCTTGATTTTCTTCAAAGCTATGTTTTAACTTCTCTTTGTTGTACGGAATGTGAATATAAGATGGTACCTTGAGGCATGGGCACAATTCCAGCACATTTGTATGGTGGTTTCACCGCAAAAAGTCTTTCTGTCTTATTGCCCAGCATGCAGTAAGCAGTACAAGCTCTGCTGTCAGGATCTTTCTCTGCTTGCTTGGCATGGGGGAAGGAAAGGTGTCCACTAATGAGGCAGGTGATTCATTATAGTATGGAACAGACTGAGTATGAGTCCTTTGTAAATAACTTCTGTCTGTGTGTCCTAGCAGACAGGTGGAAGCTCCTTGTTTGTATGCATTAATGACACGTGCTTATCAAAGAATGATAATGCAATGGACAAACAAATGGCATTTCCAGTATTGATATGTAAATTACACACTAAGAAGAAATGATGGAGGTCTCCTGAAATACAGCAGTGAGCACTAATTGCATTCCTTGCCCTTCAATATGCTGTGCACTGTAGATAGCTCTTTAAAGGAACATTCGAATGAACATTTAAAGCTTTCATTTTGTCTGCTTCTTCATGCTTAAATATTTCAGATACATTTTTTCCTAAGTATATTGCACTGTTTGCATATAACGCTTTAGTGTACCTCATGGGAGGCTGAAGTGACCAACATTTTGCTTGAACAGCCTTGGGGTGCTCTGAGTCTCTAGAAATGTTTGTAGGTTATTTCTATATTGGGAACAGCAGGTACAGTACTGAAGTGGATTTTCTTGTGATAAACCATGCTAAATAATCAATTTTTGCAAACACAGCCAGTCTTTGGACCGGATTTTTTTTTTTTAATTTGTTTGTTCGGTTGTTTGTGGTTTTTTTGTTTATTTGTTTGTTTGATTGTTTGTTTTGTTCCTAGTAGTGTTTTTCTGGAAATCTGTTCCAAACTTCAGTCTCCAGATGGTTGGAAATCTCATTTTTTAGTAACCCATTTCTTTATATGCCAACACTGTCTGTGAGCTTGGAAAGTTCTTTTGTGTTTTCTCCCTGAAATATTTGTAGCATAATTGTGCCCTGTTTTAGGATGTGGCATCTTTGGGGTTTTTTAAGCAGAATAAATAATTTTGTAATAGTGTCCCCTTATAAGGTGAATATCCATGTCATCAGTCCTCTAACCAGTATTCCCTGTCAGTCTGGAGTTCCTCTTTCTTTAGCATAAGCTGTTAGGAAATGTAAGTGCTGTGCGAGCTAAGGCCTTCCTTATCAGAGCTTAATCCAACAATGCTGCTCCTCTGCTGTCTGTATGTAAGAATTAGGAACACTACAGAAACTATGGAGTTTATGGAGCCTTATACAAAATATCCTTCCAGATCAAGCATCTCTGAGTGAAAAGATTCTGGTAGAATAGAAAAGAAAACCTCAATATTCAGATTAAGCTACATGAGGAATAACTAGAACAGTGCCTGATGAACCCCAGGAACTTGTGTAGGACACTTTGGGCTCATCCAAGGGACTTCTGTGAACCCAGCCCCTGGCCATTCAGCATTGTGACTCATGGCTGTGAACATCCAATATTTAGGATTTCTTTTCCTTACCGGAGCTATGCAGAAGGATTACAGTGAGGGCAGACCTCATTCATGTACTCTTTTAATGTCTGTTTCCACTGAAGGAGTGAATTGAAAACAATTCCCTGGCTTCAGGTCTCCTTTGCTTATTTATTTGAGTTTACTAAGAAGAACTGATTGATACTGGAAAAGGAAGTTCCTGTTAGGTGAGAGTCAGCAAGAATCTCACCTACCCAGAGAGGAAAATTTGTATTGAAGTGCTTTTGGAATTTGCTTTACTGAAATGTTTAGATGAAACTCTGCTGTATCTACCATTGGAAGAGGTATACTTTAGTTTTACAGAAAGGATTTCTACACACATGTAGAAATGGCAGTTAGCCATTGGCAATGGCAAGTAGCAATTCCTACATTCAAGACACATGAAATGCTATGACAGCCTTCATTTTCTGGAAATGTTAGGTACTATTTGTTCTCACTTGCAGCAGGCACAGAGTTGCTAGCTAGTAATAGCTGTTCAGAGTAGGATCCAATCTACCAAACTCATATCTACTCAATGTACTTATGTTAACTCTTAATTTTTTAAAGATGTCCTTTAGACTGAGACACAATTTCCTTTAAAGTCCTGTTTCTGAGTGTAGCAGTGAGATGCTGGAGAAGGATGGGGAGGGTGTTTTATTCATCAAGAAGCTAAAGGGAGACTTGAGGTAATCTCTCTGACTCTGATGAAATTCATTCCTTTATCTAGAAGCTCTTAAATCATTCCTGGCAGAGGTGACATTATAAAATTATTCTGAAGAACAAAAGTTCTTGCCCTTGGAATACACAGCATTGCACCAAATCGTAGGCTTTTTTTTTTTTTTTTTGTCTTGAGGAGTCTACAGAAGTTGGGCAACACGTGGAAACTTTAGTTTCCTTTAGATTTATTTAATCTCTTTTTGGAAGAAAATAGGTGTTTTTCCTCAGACAAATATCTTATGAAACAAGCTACACAAAGAATAGGCAGCCTGGTGATTGGTGAGGCCCAGGGACTTGCTCAGGACACTTTGGGTTCATTCCTGTCCCAGTTTAAGGGACTTTGGTGAACCCAGCCCGAGCTTGCTATTCACCACCTCTGTGGCTGTAAGTGCCCAAGGAGCACTGCGCTGGTCTTCCTGTGTACTTGGTTGCAGCAAAGCATAGCATATATTTATTTAATTGTACATGAGTATTTAGATGACAATAAAATAAATTCTTTCCCTATGGCTTACTCTTTTGGCAGGAAGATGCACTCTGGGGACCTAGACTTCACTGCAACATAGGACAGAGTGAATTCTGTGGGAGTCTCCTGAATGACTAAGACCCCTAAAATTCCCCTCCAGCGAAGGAAAATCTATGGGCTTTGTTTTCCTTTTGAGTGACCAGATAACACTTCTTCCTCCTTCTGATGGTATAAAGATGTGAAAACTGACACAGTCTCAAGAGAATTTGTTCCTAGAACTGGAGTGGTGTTGTTTTGTTTTGGTTTTTGTTTTGTTTTTGTGTGTGTGTTTGTGTTTTTTTTTGTGTTTCTTTGTTTGTTTGGATTTGTTTTGCTTGTTTTGTATTGTTGTGCTTTTGTTTGTTTTGGTTTTGTTTTGTTGTTTGACAATAGAAGTTGTGCTGAAGCCAAAGAATGGGCAGAAGGATATATGGAAAACCTGCTAGTTACAAGGACACTAACATCTGCTCCTTTTTGTGGATTATTAAAAGAAATAACCAACTAAACTCTGGGAGTTAGCAAATAAAGGATGAAGGTGGTGAGTCTATGCCACTATATTTGATGGACTCAGTTCAGTCTGAATAGAGTTACAACCTAAATGCATGCATAATGTAATTTTGAAGTAATTATTTTTAGTCATAGTGATTTTTCAGGACATTTTGGAATATCAGTTGGTTTATGTTGTTCTGGAGGCATGTCAAGTCTGGTTTAATAAGCTTGTTTAATTTTAGTCAGGAGCTTTTCTACTATATTGTCACAGGAGTGACAATAGTCTTCTATTATGCAAAATATTTAGTGTGTGTGAAAACCTGGAGTTGGTCTGCAGTTCACCAACAGTGGTAAGTAGTTCACTGGATAGCATCTCTTTTCTATGTCACTAGAAATGGAAGTAGGCATTTGAGTGTTTATGGCTTAGGAAGTCCAAGGTGCCAGCTCAGATTTCAGTCAGGGATATGAGACACTTTTTAGAGAAAATCGATAGCTTAGCCAGGAGATTCAGCCACAAACACATTGGTCCAAGAAGCAATTAGACAACTAGAATAAAGGCAGGTGGAAAGAGGTTAGGTTTCACATTTCTTTGTGCAACTTTTGCAAGTTTTTCCCTGGACTTTAACTCCCTAACACCTTATTTCTATGTTTTTTGTATTTTCTAAATCGTCCATTTGGTGCATCTGTTCCAGTTTTGACTTATCTTCGAGAATACTGCGATGATTTCTGCCGTGTACTTTTGATATTGTTTTCCAGAATGCCACAAATGGCTTGAAACAGGAGCTGAAAATGACAGTGTCTCAGCCACAGCAGCTACTACCATCCTCCAAGCACCTGCTCAATCTACATGGCAAATGAGTTCTAGTAAAAGAACCGTTTTACTGTGTACACTTTATTTTTTAGTCTCATTTTCAGAAGATGACAAGTAAACCTCACCCTCAGATCAGTTCTGAGACAGTAAAATATTTGGAGGCTTTCCAGCAGCAGAGGTTTCAGTATAATATTCTAATGTAAAGTACAATGTTCTGTTTAGCATAACAGCTTTACAAATTGATTGTCTCTGACCTTGATATTCTCTCAAATGGATTGTGATAACAGCTAACTTTGAGAATGATCTTTGTTACCTGGTAAGGGAAACACTATTTAGGAATCTGAAGGGTAGCACGGAACAAAGCTCTCTCCTGTAGGAGACAGCTTCATGCTGTCTGGACACTGGGAAGCTCACTTATGTGTTGTGGTGGGGTTGATTTGGTTGTTTGGTTTGTTTTTTTTTTCAGGCATTAGGGAATTCAGCTTTGCTGCAGAAACTTCCATATAGTATGAAACTACTGCATCTGTTTTTACCTGCCTCCTGGTTGCTGGTATGTTGCTGAAAGTCCTATAAGAGGGCAAAGTCCCTGGGTGCTAGTGTGGTTTTGGAAGTGGTAGATGGTAAGGTTGTTCTAACGTGTGTGAAGTTGTGAGCAGACAGTTCCAAAGACTTTTTAAATCTCTATTGTAAGCCCCCAACCATACTCCACTCCATTCAGCTCCACTCTGCTGCTTTTATTAAGCAATCTGCCAGTGATTCAGTAGCATTCAGCTGGATGTGAAAGCTTTAAAGATCTTTCAGGTGGGGAAGAAAAGTGATATTGTGTTCAAAGCTGGGACCAGGGAGGCTATCAAGCAGCCACCTGAAACCTCAGTGAGGCTGGGACTGTGCCACTCTGTCCTTTATGGTCATGGATAAAGCACTGATGTTACTCGTCAGTAGAGAAAAGTCAATGACAGCCTCTTAAAGAGGCATGTGAAGCTGGGCTTCCAAATGGAGAAGTGTGTGAAGGAGCAGTCCCTGGAACAGTGTACAGCACTTGTGAATGAACTGGGAGCTTGCTGCATAATCAGTAAAGCTGCTCTCAGATACACCAGTGACTCTGTTGGAGTTGTCTGTATAAATGGAGCCAGAATCTATCCATACCAGCTCATCTACACTTGCCAGGTTACTGAAATATTTCTGTCTTAAATGTAATAATACGCCGATGTTTCAATATGCTTATGTTTATTTTTTCCATGCCCCAGTGTTATTGGCTGAAGTACTCAAGGCAGATGATCAGAGACCCCAGTCTGCCTCCTACCACAGTGGCAGGTTCTCAGGCCCCTTTGCTTTTGAGGGCTGTTTCCCAAGGGACTCTGAACCAGCATCATGAGTAGACCAAAGTCAGCCCTTTGGAAGTCTAAGGTAGAGGTTTTACTGTTGGCCCTCCAAACTTCACCATAGGTCCAGTGGGGCACTACCCCTGGTAGGTTCGCTTCCCAGCTGCAACAGGAAGTTGTCATCCACACATTCCAGAAACCTCCTGGACTTCCTCCTTTCTGCTGTGTTGTACTTCCAGCAGACATCTGGTAGGTTGAAGTCTCCCATGAGAAAAAGGGCTATTGAATGTGAGCCATCCCCAAGTTGTTGAAAGAACATCTCATCAGTGTCTTTATCCTGGTTGGGTGGTCTGTAGCAGACTCCCACCAGGATATCAGCCTCATTGGCCTTTGCCTTCATCCTTATCCATAGACTTTCCACCAGGTGTGTCTAACATTGAATTCAAGACAGTCAAAACACTCCTTAACATATAAGGCTACCCCT
>VWZY01001648.1:0-11602 GCA_013399075.1 Chloroceryle aenea
TTTCTTAATTATTAAGATTTCATAATTTAGAATATTACAACTTCCTGATATATTTTTCTTCACTTTCCACCTTTTCTTCATTTGCACTGCAGAAAACAATGAAGAGATACATGATGAGAGGTGGGTAAACAAAGAAATGGGAATCTCTAAGAAAAGGAGGAAGGAAAAACAGACATTAAAGATTGAAACAAAAAAACTTTTTTTTTTTTTTAAATGCTTGCCTACCTTTTTGACCCTACACAGTTAGAAATACTTCTAAATCACTAGTATGTGCTATACTGTTACAGAGAGATCAGCTGGTATAAGCAGATACACCAGCAATAGCAGGCTTTCCCTAAACCAGAGTAACTCAAAAAAGGCACAGCTATGTGGACAAAAATGTAGGGTTTTTTAAACAGAAAAACAGAGCCTAGAGATCTCCAGCAGTATGACCAAAAAAAACCAGAACAACCCAACAACAACAACAAAACTACACAATTAACAAAAACAAACGAAACCACAAAGATATTGCTAAAATAACACTATTTTTTTCTACTCAAATGTGAGTAGATACAGATGCTTCTGCATAGGGAAGGGAAAGTTTTTGTGGAAAGATTATAGAGCTGAGTAAAGTAAGGAAGTTTTGTTGCTGTACAAGTTTCAATATCTCAGATGTGCATTCTAGAAGAAATGTGAAATGCCTTCTAGCTAGGTTTTCGAAGCTCATTCTTTTCAGAAGTCATTCTTCATTATATTGTTAGATTTAAACTTAATCAGAAAGTAAAATTGTATATGTATGGAATATGTGAATAATAACTGTATTTTATTAAGACTACTTATTATAGCAGAAGCCATATCAATCATTCTGATAGGGAGCTGTGACAGCAGATACCTTTTTTATCTGTCTACAAGTGCTGTAAGTCCTAGCATCCTAACTAAGACAATTCCGCCTTTCTTAAGAGGTCAGCAAAGCTAGGCTAGAGCTACCTAAGATCATCTGATTTACCTCCTTCTTCAAGGCAAGACTAATCTGTTCCCTGTCATTCCTGTGCAGTAAGTGTTTTCTAAGCTTACCCAGTGGAGACCCCATTATGTCCTATGCTTCTTTGGTCCTTCTGTTAGAAAACTTTTCCTATTGCCTACTTTGACTTTTTTTTACATTATTTTTTGTTTTCTGCATTTTATGTCCACATTGATAATCTTCCTTTTACCATTCTCATGTTACTTCTAAGTTTTCTCTAAGCTAAACAAAAAAAAATCTAATTTTTTCACTGCCTTCCTGTCAGTCATGTTTTACAGAACTGTAGAATCATGGAACCACAGAACAATAGGGTTAGAAAGGAACCTCTAGGGCTGGTGGAGGTGAGGCTGACTGGTCTGTAGTTTCCTGGGTCCTCCTTCTTGTCTTTTTTTCCAGACTGGAGTGACACTGGCTTTCCTCCAGTCCTCAAGCATCTGTTCTGTCACAGATGATGGAGAGTGGATTAGCAATAACATCTGACAGCTCCCCAAGCATTTGTGGGTGCATCCCATCGGGGCTCAAGGATTTGTGAGTGTCCAGCTTGCCTATCTGCTACCTATCCCAGTCCTCCTTCACTAAGAGAGAGTCTTCCAGCCTCCAGACTTTCTCCCTTACCTCCAGGGACTGGGATTCCTGAGAGGTGGTGTTAGCAGTAAAGAAAGAAGCAAAGAAATCATTCGGTAACTCCACCTTGTCTGTATCCTCTGTCACCAGGGCACCCACCCTATTCATCAGTGGCCCACATGTTCCCTACTCTTCCTTTCCCTACTCATATACTCAAAGAAGCCCTTCTTGTTGTCTTTTGCATAATTTGCTAGATTCCTAGAGATCCTTAGTCTTCCTCATTGCATCCCTACATATTCTGGCAATGTCTTTGCTAATAATGCACACTTATTGCAGGCTCCATTTTTGGTTTTGTCTTCCAATAGGAAATTTTTGCAAAATATTAACTCATATACAGCTTGTCATTTATTGTAAACTTTCAGATCCTTTCCTGCATAGCTGCCTCCCTTCAAGTTTTCCTCCATACAAATTTTGTTGTTTTATATTGAAATTCATGCTAATTTCACCAGGTAATTTTTCCAATGTTCAAACACTGCTAAGATTCAGTTCTTGTCTTACAGCACATATGTAACTTCTCCCAGCTTCATAGCAACTGTAAAAGTAATATGAATGATCTTCATCCCAAGTTGTAATAAAAAACAATAAACAAATAACTGCCTCTCTCTACATGGTCCAAGAGTATCTGGTGAACCTTCATTTTTAATGCATCCATCCCTTCTTGGAGTCACTTATTGGCAATTACTGTCTGATAACAGGTGTCTAATTTAACTGTCTAGATGCTTTCCAGCATGCATACATAAATGCTGTATACATCCTGTCTGGAGCTAGATGAAAACTTCTCCATTTTGTCCTATGCATGAGATGTGTTTTACTCTTCTGACATTTTTTGTTTCTTGTCTTCTCTTTCTTATGCAGGTCCCCTCACATAGTTCATGTTTCCATCTTTCTTTTCTCCTTCTGCAGCATTGTGTATGTTTTAAAGATTTGTTTTACTGGGAGAGCTCTGGGTAACATACCAAGCAATTTTTCTCATAGCAAGAAAACAGTGATTTATCATATCTTTAAAAGTAGAAAGAAAAAATAGGCCACACCTCACCTCAAGTAACATAAACTGTTTTACTGAGCCACTCATTGTATGAAGAGTTTTCCTTCTCCCTAAATCTCTTTTAGACTTAAGACATTTATGTTATATCCATACTAAAAGACAGTATATCAAATGTAAGTTCTATGGGTCTGGTATTTGATCTGGCTCTTTCTCCGATATAATCTGTAAATGGAGCTAATTCAGATACTTAACAACCTAATGACTGCTCTTCTTGGGAATGTTTAATGTTTATTCTATACTATGAATTTCTGTGGCCCAGGGAAGTCCTTTCAGTAGGAAGAGAACATACATTTACTTCCTATTTTCTTTCAGATCATATTACAACAAATAATCTCACATGTAACAAAACCTCATGCATTTCTCCCGTGCATAACTTGCAGGTCTCATGACCTTAACTTTTTTCCAGTCCTTTTCATGACACCTCTGCTTCTGTATCACAAATATCCCGAATCCCACTACACTGCAATCAGTTCTGTATTCCTATACAATCACAGCTATAGCCATGGAAGACAGTTGCTAATTTTTAAATGCCATTTGTGGAAGGACGTGACAATTCTCAATGTGCTGCAAGTTTATTTGTACCTGTTTTCCAAAGTTATTTTACCTCCTTTATCTGACTTAGTTCCCTTTAACCTCTGTAAAATAGTCTGTCTGGATCTGATAAGATACAGACTTCTACCTAGAAGCAAAGCCTAGGAACTAAGCACAGGTGTTGAGAGGCTGTTCTGGCCTCACAGCTACTGTCACATCTTTTCATGAGAATAAATAAAAATGAACACAAACATTTTTCCAATTTTGATTTGCAGTCAATAAAGGGAAAATGCTAATTTTCCTCCTACTGGGGAAGCAATGCATAAATAATCTATTAACATGCAAGGGCCAACAGGGTTAAGCTGTTCAAACACTGTCATTGATTTCTTCCTTTTTTCCCCTTATGCTTACTTCTCGCTCAACTGATACCAAGTAGCACTTCTTTGCAGTTGTGTTGTAAAAGTTTGCTCCCCTGAGAGTCTCTTAGAGCTTCTGATGTTGAAATAATAATTACAAGGAGGTGAAGTATTTGACTCATCAGCAGCAGGAGTCTGTAGAGGTCCAACACTGAATGAAAAATGCCAATATCCACTCTAGGTCTGTAGGATCAGCAAGCCAGTATGGTGAAACTGATCCATCATCTTGTCACCAATTTCCCTTGCCATCTCAAAAGCCTGACAATTAAAAAAAAATAAGTTTTAATTACTACACAATGCTCAGCAGTGACTGACAGCACATAATAAATAGAATCCTTTGCTTTCTGACTCTTCAGCACCTGATGTCTTTTGTTTTCTGAGTGACTACGGATTCCAATCTAAGCTTATTGAGGGAAAAAAAAAACCTCTTCCTCTTCCTCTTCCTACCTTCCCCTCAGCCCCCAAGATAAGAAGTGCCTTGTGACAGCTCTGCAAGAAAGCATTTCTTCTAATATAGAATTATAGAACATAGAATGGTTTGGGTTAGAAGGCACCTTAAAGATCATGAGGTTCCAACTCCCCTGCCATAAGCAGGGACACCTCCCACTAGACCAGGCTGCTCAAAACCCCGTTCAATATGTGTTGAGGCATGTACAGCCTCCCTGGGCAACCTGTTCCAGTGTGTCACCACCCTCAGAGTAAACAAATTCTTCCTTATTTCTAATCTGAATCTACCCTCTTCCAGTTTAAATCCAATACCCTTCATCCTACATCCCTCCTCAGCCTTCTTGTAACCCCCCTTCAGATGCTGGAAGACCACTATAAGGTCTCCCCAGACCCTTCTCCAGGCTGAACAATCCTAACTCCCTCAGTCCATCCTCATAGGAGAGTTGTTCCAGTCCCCTGATGATCTGCATGGCCCTTATCTGGACTTTCTCCAACTGGTCCATGTTCTTCCTCTGTTGAGGGCTCCAGAGGTGGATGCAGTACTCCAGGTGAGGTCTCACAAGAGCAGAGTGTCAGAGTCACTTCCTTCAACCTGCTGGCCACGCTTCTATTGATGTGGCCTAGCCTGTTGCACAATGGTTTCTAGCGCCTCCTGCCTAATGCACATGCTGGTGTAGATGCAGTCCAGGTGGGCCATTGATCCTGTCAGCTTTTGGAGGGGAGGAGACCTAGTTCCAGCCTGACCACTACCAGTCACCACCATAATTTCCAACTCATCAATAGCCCTTGTATCTCTGCTATTGCACGGTACACTTTCTCCTATCTCCATTGGTATGGCAGACTGAAGGACCTCACAAGCACCTCATCAAAGAATCGCAGAATGTTAGGGTTGTAAGGGACTTTGAAAGATCATCCAGTCCAACCCCCCTGCCAGAGCAGGATCACCTAGAGTAGGTCATACAGGAGCGAATCCAGGTGGGCCTTGGAAGTCTCCAGAGAAGAGGCTGCACACAACTTCTCCGGGCAGCCTGTTTCCAGTGCTCCGTCACCTTCACAGTGAAAAAGTCTTTCCTAATGTTTTTATGGAACCTCCTATGTTCCAGTTTACATCCATTGCCCCTTGTCCCATCACTGGACATCACTGAAAAGAGCCTTGCTCCATCTTCCTGACACTCACCCTTTATTTATATATGTTATTTATAAACATTCATGAGGTCACCCTTCAGTCTCTTCCAAGCTAAAGAGACCNTCTGAATGGCAGCACAGCCTTCTGGTGTGTCAACCACTCCTCCCAGTTTTGTGTCATCAGCAAACTTACTGACAATGCACTCTGTTCCTCATCCAGATCACTGATGAATATGTTGAATAGTACTGGTCCCAGTACTGACCCCTGAGGGACTCCACTATATACAAGTCTCCAACTAGACACTTCTCCATTGACCACAACTCTCTGACTTCTTCCCTTCAACCAGTTCACAACACACCTCACTAAATGGTCATCAAGTCCACACTTCCTCAGTTTAGCTAAGAGGATGCTGTGGAAGATGGTGTCAAATGCTTTATTGAAGTCTAGATAAATCATGTCCACTGCTCATCCCACAAACACTGTTGTGCCACCCCCAGCTTTGTCTCCAGCAAGCCTGGTTTTATCCCTTTCCCCCTTCAAATAATTTTAAAGCTCTTTCAACAAGTCCAGCCAAATCTTTTGCAAAGACTCTTTTACCCCTTAGAGACAGGGGTACCTCATCTGTCATCAGCAGGCCTGATATCCTGTAGACTGATCTGTAATCAAAAACCAAAGTCCTGCTGGTGACACCAGGATCAGAAACAAGTATTGATCTGTTGTCTCTTCCTGCTTCTCCCCTCATCATACACAGCAAGCAATGATAAAATTGCAAGTATAAGCAATATTTCCTCATACTTTGTACTTCAAAGACCTTCTGCTAGATTTGTACCTCAGGTCTGAAAGACTAGATGTTAGTAACATGAATGTTTGCAGAAATAACTTTTTTTCTATTCAGTAGTGCAAGCCTTTTTTTTTTTTTTTTTTTCAGAAGCTATCAACATTAACACAAAGCAGGAAATGAGACAACAGCATGTGGCACACGTGATTGCTCCAAACGTAACAGCACCTGCTCTATAATACTGAGCCTTAGTGGAAGAAGCATTTAAACCAAAACATCAAGTATTTACAAAGAGAAGATAAGAAGATGGTAATCTGCTCAGTGGCATTTTGTACCCAGAAAGAGATGAAACACGGGCAAACCACACTGTTGTGAACTACTTGTTCTGTAACAATCTCAGACAAGTTCTGCTGTTTTGCAGCTTAATTTATCAACAGGGAAGTTTCAACCTCCTTTATTAAAGGAAAGTATTGCCTCTCTATATAACACTTTAAAAACAGTGCTCTAAAATATAGTCCAAGTGGGGAAAAGTGAGATGAACACTTGGAGGTTGAATTTTCCACAAATGGAAATGCCATTGTAAAATTGATTTTTCAAACAGATTCTTTCATTAATGTCCCAAATTCTGCGCAATAACAGGCAGTGTATGCTTTTAAAGCACATTCTTGGGAGACCAGAGTCCCTAATGCAATCATGTGTAATACTGATCATGTTTTGGCTTTAAAATAATGCATTCCTCATGATCTATTGAGGTGAAATAGCTAAGCAAGTGGAAATTGTGATTTATTTATATATATTTATGTTATTCTCACTGATGGGGAGGTTTTAACGTAAGAAGTAAAATGTAGCTGTCAGGAATCCAAAATAGAAATCCGAATTCTAGGTCTGGGCATTTTTTTTGTCATTGATTAAAACAAAATGATCAAGACATTAGAAAATCTCTTTCAAATATCTGAGAGAACCACTAAAACAAGCAGGACTAGTTTTAAAGTGAGCATATTTTAAATCATAGAATCATAGAGACATAGAAATGTCTGGGTTGGAAGGGACCTCTAGAGGTCATCTAGTCCAACCCCCTGTCTGAGAGCAGGGACATCCTCAACTAGAGCAGGTTGCTCAGACCTTTATCAAGTCCCGCCTTGAATGTCTCCAGGGATGAGGCTTCAATCACCTCCCTGGGCAAGCTGTTCCAGTGCTCCACCACTCTCGTGGTCAAGAACTTCCTCCTTACATCTAATCTAAAACCACTTCTTTCTAGTTTAAAAACATTGCCCCTCACCCTTTCAGTACAGGCCTTTGTGAACAGGCCCCCTCCAGTCTTTTTGTAAGCTCCCGTCAGGTACTGGAAGGTGGCTATCAGGTCTTCCTGGAGTCTTCTCCAGGCTGAACAATCCCAGCTCCCTCAGCCTGTCCTCATAGAAGAGGTGCTCCAGCCCCCTGATCATCTTCATGGCCCTCTTCTGGATCAGCTCCATCAGGTCCGTGTCCTTCCTCTGCTAAAGGCTCGAGAGCTGGATGCAGTATTCCAGGTCAGGTCTCACCAGAGCGGAGTAGAGCGGTAGAACCACCTCTCCAGATCTGCTGGCCACACTTCTTTTGCTGCAGCCCAGGATGCAATTGGCCTTCTGGGCTGCAAGCACACACTGGCTGCTCATGTCCCGCTTCTCGTCTCCCAGCACCCCCAAGTCCTTTTCTGCAGGGCTGCTCTCTGTCTCCTCTTCCCCAGGCTTGTAATGATACTGGGGATTCTTGCAGCCCAGGAGCAGGATCCTGCACCTGCTCTTGTTGAACCTCATGAAGTTCACCTTGGCCCACCTCTCCAGCATGTCCAGGTGCCTCTGGATGACATCCCATCCCTTTCAATGCATTATGTCAGAAAGCGATGAAATGTCTCACTGTACACAGACTCCACCCACTCCCTGGGCAACCTGGAGGAGATCAGAAGTATTAATGTATTTTAACAGTTGGTCCAGAGGTCCTTCAGTATTGTGCTGCCCTCTCATTTGTGTATTGTTGCCTTATCTAGTCTCTGAGCTGGGGTCCTTGCTACTGAGTGTTGTGCAGAATCTTGGCAGAAAGTGAACCTTTTCCAAATTCAGATATTCCCTGCTCTGATGTGAGCTGCCGTCCATCTCAGGACTACCAGCAGGGATGGTGTTTCCTATCTGTCTCTTACTTAAACCTGTTCCTGAGGTTTTGTTTCAGCCCTACCAAGAGAAATACATTCCCAGTCCCAGCAAATGGCTTTTCTATAAGTGTTAATTTTAAGTACTAACATCTGAATTAAACTACACATGTAGGATTCTGTGGCTGAGCAGATTAATTAGAAGCAGAAATACAGAGTTCTTTTTTTGATATATTATGAGAATAAATCCAAATTGCTGGCAGGAAAATATTGTCCTTGTTGATAGAAATTCTGTTTAAAAATACGGAATTGTTTGTCAGTGTCGCATACAAGGGTGAAGTAGTTTGGCAGAAAATAAACCCCCTTGCGTTCCAGCTGGTCCTCAGATATCAGAGGGGCTTGGGGCAGCTGGACTCCGATTCTGAGTGATGCCCAATTTGGCACTACTAGTGCGGCCACGTTTGGTTGGAACTCTCACGGCTCCGGGTTCACCAACAGCACTGCACTCCCCATCCAGTCATGCTCCGTGGTCTCACGCAGCCAGCAGGGAGCTGGCGGTGCCCAAACTGAGAGACTCTTGGAACTGGCAGCGCGCACAGTGAAATTTATTGAGAGCAACAGGAGTACAGGTTCTTGTGGATTGCCAGTGACAAATTCACTGTCTGCAAAGCATGCACAGCTCTACAAAATGTGTCAGCTTAAAGAGCAGATCAGTAACATTTCTAAGTTTCAGGGAAATACTCGGAAAGTCTGGATTTTACCCAAAGGCATCCCTATGCTGGGGAAGCAAAGTTCATTCAGCCTAACAGCTGATCCCAGGAGTCAGAGATGGTCAGCAATAGTATCTGCCCCAACTTGTCCACGATGATGTCTTCCTTAACATGCCTCCTTACTTAAGCCATGTTTATAATCATTTTTACTTCAAGGTGGAGCTTGAGTGACTCTAGTCATAAATACCTTTCCTGTGACTGGTGTACGTTTCTCTCACTTTGCTTTTAAAGGTAGAGCTGAAGAAAATTCACAGCGCAAGCTTAGTCAGGGTGGTCACACTTTGGAGGTGGGTAGCCTTTGGGACGGAGGTGTTTTGGCATTCTAATGACATTATGATGAGCCAAGTCCGCACCAAGGACAGTGCTTTGTCAAAAACTGACAGAGTGTTGGCACAGGGTTGCAAACTGGCAACTTTTCAGTCCTGCAGGACCATCAAGTTCCCATCTCTGCTGTGACCTCCCAGGGCCTGGCTGTGGAATATTCACTCCAATGTTATCTCCAATGTTATACCTTTCCTTAATGTGCGAACAATGCTGCACCTTTAAAATTATTTTGATTTCTAACGCACCTTCACTGGACAGACAGAAATCTTCAGTATCACAGGTGACCACAGGTGGTCCTGCTCCCAAAGAAAGGAAGGGCAGGTTTTCACCTCCTTTCCAAAGAAGTCTTCAGTCAATAATGTTTTATAGAACTGTTTGAGTTTTGTATCATACTGGATTAAAGAGAAAACGGTGCAGGCCTGTGGCTGCTAACCAGAGACTTTTAAATTGATGCTGCTTTGAAGGGTGGACTTGCCATTTCTTCCAGTCACCTTTGTGTGTGCTTGAGTGCACTGTGTAATGCAAGACTGGTCTTCTCAACCTCTCACCATGTCATCCATCCATCCATCCCCACAGGAAAACTGCACACTCCTTCTCCCCAGATTGCGTCCCAGACTGGTAATTTCAAATTAAAATGGAGTGAAAAAATACACGATGATGAATAGGTGTCACGGTTTAGGGTCATGGCAGCCAGCCCCTTAGACACCTAACAGATGCTCTCTGATAACGCCCCCATCCTCCTCAAAAGGGAAGAGAAAGGGAGCAAGGGAGAGAGACTTAGCAATTGAAAAAGGAAACTAGGACAGCTTGAGTGAAAACTCAACTACTACTAATACATGGAATGTATACAGAGGTATACAAAACCAGTGTTGAACCCAACCCCCCCTGATGTTAGTAATGTCACTGTCACCACTGATGCTGTGCAGCAGGCACTGGGAGAGTCCCAGACTGGGCCCATCAGCAGACGGGAGCTGTGCTCAGGAGCTGGATTCTGGTACCGGATTCAGGAACACACTGATTGGCACTGAAGGCAGAACAGAGAGACCTCCTCAGACGCTTCGAGGACGAAACTGGAAGAGGACCTTAGCCAAGCCGAGAAAAGCCAGCAAAGCAAGGCAAGAGGGCAAAACAAGAGAAGGTGCTGAGACCCTCCCGATCCCTCTGCCTCGTACCGAACAGGACGTGTACGGCACGGAATCTCTCACCGGTCAGTTTGGGCTCCCATGTCCTGGCCGCTCCTCCCCACAAGAGCAGCCTTTTGCTTTCTGCACCCCACAGCGTGGTACACAAGATCCGGCAGTGGCCTTGGTCTGCACACCAGTCCCTGCTACTAACTCTATTCCTGCCAGCAGCAGACACTGTCTGGGAAAACAGGCTGCTGACTTCAGACAGTGCCGTTAGTTAGAGGAACTGAGCTGGAAAGTAAAATCACCAAACAGAATTCATTCTGTTCTCACTCAAACCAGGACACTAGGAAAACACAGTCAGAGAAAACATTTTGGGGCACTGGTTTCCCACTGTGACCAACTCTCTGCAAGTCTTGGAAAGTGAGGCTGGTGCTTCTGCCATGTGCTGGGCATTTTCTGTGCAAACCGTGCCTTTGCTTTTGGGCTCCCTACCGTGGCTTCTGAGGCAGTAAAGATTAGTGACAGCTTCTTCTCATCTGTCAGGCTTTGCCTCTGTCATCTCTAGACAACTTGTGCTGGCAATCAAGCACGTTCCAGCCATCGAAAAGGGTCTGTTTTCTAAGTTGGAGGAACATGGAAACATGAGTGACCTATTTTCCTCTGCACGAGCACTGGTGCCAACCAGAGCACTGCCTATGTAAGCAAGAGGAGGACAGTGACATCACCAAGCAGGGGACTGTGACCTCACGTCCCTCACTGTATAGCATTGGGCACCAGCAGAGCCTGGGCCAGTCTGGCTCGCGCCTGGAGTCCTGCCACACGTGTGTGGAGCATTCTCCTGCATCGAGCCAGGCTACTCACGGTGCTGGGTGGTGCTTTGGGAGCTGCCGTCAGCAGCTCTCAGTGCCCATCCCAGAGACATCTCCTGCGTTTGCTTCCCCGGCCCTGCCTGTTCTGGGCAGCCGGGCACTGCGGGACGTGCCTGCAGCAGCAGAGGTGAGTTGTGAGGGGAAACGTCCCCTGGGGGTGGCCATGGGGCTGGCAATGCGCCTTGGGGAGCTGGGAGGATGTCTTTCTTGAGGGGCCTGGGCATTTCTTCCTCCTCTCCCCTCTCTGGGGCAGCAAGTGACTGTGGCCTCTCTCCATTTTGCAGGTTGTGCCACCAGCAAGGCGGAGCAGCTCCCCAGCCTGCTGCAACAAGCAGCCATGGCCTCCGAGACCGAGTGGAGCTGCCCCATCTGCTACGACACCTATGATGAGCCAGCCTATGTGTCCCCCTGCCTCCACCA
>VWZY01001648.1:11716-27466 GCA_013399075.1 Chloroceryle aenea
CTTGCATCATTTTTCTCATTCTAAGCTTTTCCCACTAAAGGCTGGAGCTCAGTGATGCAGCTCATTGACACCAGTTCCCACCTGCTCTATCCACCACACCCAGCTGCATGGTCACAGGAGGAAAGGAAAGGAAAGAGGGAAGGGAAGGGAAGGGAAGGGAAGGGAAGGGAAGGGAAGAGACGGAGGGGGGAGGAGGGAGGAAGAGATGGTGAGAGGGAGGAGGAGGGAGTTTCTATCTCAATAAATTGTAGTGTTGCATTCATCTGAATGAGTTGCTTTCTAGTCATTCCATGGCACAAAGAGTCGTCAATCAGGATTCTGTAACAAGTGCGTTAAGCGATTTAAAGGGAAATCTCTTTTAGAGGCTGACCTACGCATGCCTTTACCAAGCCTCTTGATCCTAAAGATTTTCAGCAGTTTTGCATGTGCTTAATGTGCAGTTTTGTCACTGCTGTAGATGCCGTGCCCAGTGCAGTTGCAGAATCAGCACGGTGGTTTCACTTTGGTGCTAATCAATGGAGTCAGAACTGGTTCCTGAGAACATTCAGTAATACTCTGATAAGAGTCCATATCCTGTCATGCTAGTAGAATTAAATGCCCCCTCACCAGATTATTGGATAACACCATGCTTGGAGGAGAGGTAGATATGGTGGAGGGAAATGCAGCCATTTAGAGAGACCTCAACGGGTTGCAAGATTGACCAACAGGAGCTGCAGCATGAAATTGTGACAAAAGAAAGTGTAAAATCCTGTACCTGGGATTGAAAGGGACGTACCACAGGCTAAAGCCTGACTGCCTTTGGTTCAGCTGTAATGGAAGGACTCTGGAGGTCCTTTGCAGACCCCTTGCACAACACTGAATTGAGCGTGAGCCAGCAACAAGGACCAGAAGCACCTTGGTCTGAACTGGTACAAGGACAGACAGCAGATCAAGGAATGTGATTATCCCATTCTAGTCCCCCCTTGAGAGGCCACGCTAGGAAAGTTGTGCTCATTTTATATTCTCTCATTTCCAAAGAGACATCAAAAAAATTGGAGATGGTCCAGCAGAAGGTCACAGAGATGATTAGAGGGTTGGAGAACTTGGCATGTACGTAGAGAAAGGTTGAAGGCACTGGATTTGCCCAGCCTAGCGAAGAGAAGGTGTTGGGGGTTGACGGTTGAGGAATGTAAACCTTCCCTCCCCCAACCCCAGAGCACAGGAGGAGCCCCATGAGGAGCTGCGGTAGGCAGTGGCAGGTGCCTCTGATGCTGGCCAGGGCAGGGACTGCTCACTAGGGGGGCCCAGCACCTCCCCATGTGCAGGACTTGACACTTGCCCTTGTTGATCTTCATTATCTTCTTCTCCGCCCACCTCTCCAGCCTGTCCAGTTCTCTCTGCATGGCAGCACAGACACTTCTCCCAGTTTTGCATCATCAGCAAACTTGCTGTCCCTTGCTATCTCTCTCCCCCTTCAACCACCTCATTGATGTAGAACAAGACTGGACCCAGCACTGTCCCCTGGGGAACTCCACTAGCTACAGGCTTCCAGCTAGACTCTGCACCACAGATCACAACCCTCTGTCCTCTGCCCTTCAGACAGTTCTCAATCCACCTCAGTGTCCATTCATCTGACCTACACCTCCTAAGCTTTGCTCTGCGCATGTTATGGGAAGCAGTGTCAAAGCCTTGCTGGGCAAGGTCGACAACATCCACTGCTTCATTTCATTCATTCATTCATTCATTCATTCATCTACTTCATCTACCCACCTCGTTATGCTATGATAGCAGGCTGTCAGATTTGTTCAGATTGACAAGCTAGTAAAAAATTCAGTTAAACAAGTTATACCAATCAAATATTTAAATTAGGAACAAAGAAAGGCTTCAGGCTTTCATACCAGCCATTTCCTAATTTTGTGTTGTAGTTATGAATGCACAAACTGCTGCTCCAACTCTGTCCCTCCCGCTTTCGATAGAGTGAAAAGGCAGGTGTAGGCCAAATAGGAAATTCAGCATTTGTCCAAGGTACTTCATAACAAACAGCTGGGGGGGCAGAACGTGAGGATTACAGCTGCATCCACTGCTCAGCAAGTGTGCACCCAGTCAGAGCTCTGTCAAATTTCACCCCATATTTAGCATTGTGTTAGCTCAAAAATGGGGGGGGGAGGGTGTCCCCTCAAACTGCACCAAGTTAAACATTTCATCGATATTTCCTTGGTCGTGTATGGACGTGTGGCAAAAGTTTAAAGGTTTAACTCCAAGAAAATACAAATTTCTTTGGGGTTTTGGGTACTTTGGGCTTGTCTTTTTGTTTGTTTATTTTTTGGCATAGTCCGCTCTAGAACTGTTGGCTCTCTGTCTTCAAGGGGACAGCTTGAAAATGCCAGTATTTTTTTCAGCTGTTCTTACAATAACTTAACAATGTGAATCACTGTACCAGCTAAGACTGCATGTCCATCTGTCTTGTTTTGTTTCCAGGGACAGTGGCACAGAACAAGTATTTAAGGACAGCAGTAACAGAGCATGCATACACTGGTCTCTTTCCTCATATATCAGTCCTGCTCCTAACAGAGTCAAGGGGAATTCCTGAGCTGCAGGTTGAATTCAAAGCACTGTTTCACAGCTGGCAATGGACTTACGCTGCTACCTTTCTGGAAATGCAACTACTTTAAGCAGGGTCCATAATATCATCCTGCCAAGAAGATCCAGTCCATGACAGTTATCTGGGCTTTTACAGCTGATGAAGAGAAATGGGTACCCCATAAGCTGTTCTATTCCTGAGGCTTATCCTAAGCATTCAGCTTGGATACTCCTCAGCATAGACACAGGTGAATAAGCTGTGCCCTGCCACTGAAGATTAAGCAAGTTTCAGCTTGAGAGGAATGAAGAGATATCTGGAAAGTGTGAACTTAATGATGTGAATGGCTGTGTGTGTGTGTGTCCCCAGACTTTCCTCCTCAGTCTTTCTGGGTTGGTCCCTGTGACTGAGGGGACAGAAGAGAACACCACCTGTGCTCCCACTCCCTTGGCCAGTTGACCCAAGGCCCTGAAGTCTCTCTTGGTAGCCCTCAGTTTTCTTCTTCTGAGGTCATCGTTGCCTATCTGGAAGGTTAATAATTGATAATAATCTGTCGGCTGTACCAGGGTAGGAAGCTTCCTTACCACATCTTTAATTCTGGCCCTGGGGAGACAGCAGACTTCCTTTAGAAGTGGGTCAGGTCTGCACATCGGGCCTTCAGTTCCCTTCAGAAGGGAGTCACCTCTAACAATGACTCTTCTCTTTTTTAGTGATGGAAGATGTTTGGATGCTGGGTTTGGGCTTCCTTAGTTTTGGGAACACTTCCAAGCCAGGTGATTCATCTTCCTCACTGGCTGGCTGCACTTGCAGGACATCAAACCTGTTCTGTAAGGGCACCTGGGAGGTTGGGGGCATAACTGAGGCAACACGCTGGCAGCTCTGGGTAGGAACTTGTTGCCATTNTTAAATCTCCCGCGGCTTCCTGCCAATCTCCCCGGCTGCGTCACTCTCGCGACCACGCCGCGAGAGTTGCAGACTCTACCGCTCTTCGTTGTTTCTCGGGGTCCCCCCACGTCGAGGAACCCCTCCTGTTCAAAAGGAATCAAAGGGGAAAGGAAGAAAAAAAGCGCGTACTGCAGAGCCGCAGAGCCCGACAGTGCCGGAGCCGGCCCGGGTCCCGGCCCCGGTCCCGCCGTCTCNTTGGCAATTTTAATGGGTGTTCCCTGTTCAGCCTCAGGGCAGGCAGAGCTTGGCTCCACCAGTCAATCTTTTCCTCAGTCTCCCTGATGCTCCTAAGCCTTTTGACTTCGGCTTGCAGCCTTTCAACCTCCCCTTGCAGCCATGCTGCTCGGCTGCGTAGATCATCAACCTGCTCACACCGTGCACAGCTCCCTGCTACCAGGGAGAGGCTGAGGCATTCCTTGCAGCCCGTGACCTGAATCGTCATGCTCTTCCTGGGGAGCACTCTCTGAGTTCCCACCTCTATCCTGTCTGGCGTCAGGAGCACAGCTTTCTTTTGCTGCCTGGAGGCCATTGCTCTAGGACTGTGCTAGTACTGAGTTGGTGTTGGTTTGTTCGGCTTTAATTTTGTTGGTGTTGGTTTGTTCGGCTTTAATTTTCTTTGCTCCTGGCTTTAATTCGATGTCTCTTCGACCCTATCTGACTACTGCCGATGTTTGTCTCAGGCTGCTGCCCTCTGAAGCCCAGTCCCCGCGCGCTGCTGGCAGTGTTTCGCTGAGACGGCCGCAGCTGCCCCGCTGCCCGCGCTCTGGCGGCGCTTCCGGTTCCACCGCGTTTAAATCTCCCGCGGCTTCCTGCCAATCTCCCCGGCTGCGTCACTCTCGCGACCACGCCGCGAGAGTTGCAGACTCTACCGCTCTTCGTTGTTTCTCGGGGTCCCCCCACGTCGAGGAACCCCTCCTGTTCAAAAGGAATCAAAGGGGAAAGGAAGAAAAAAAGCGCGTACTGCAGAGCCGCAGAGCCCGACAGTGCCGGAGCCGGCCCGGGTCCCGGCCCCGGTCCCGCCGTCTCGCTGCCTGAGATATTTTTGTTTGTTTGTTGGGTTTCTGAATTAAACTTTTATCTAGCTTGCAAGTCAGCAAGACAGGTGCATATTGTTTGGTCTGACAATACAGACTAGAAACCACTGTATAACACAGGTTAAATGAACCTGCATGCTCTACTTTCTTCTTGTTCAATTGGGGGAGCAATATAAGAGACAAATGCTATAGTATAAAGACATAATTACTTACTTGTGTCAACAATTAAACTATTCTGCAATAAGAAATAAGTATTACTGGGAAAGTCTACAATCAAACTTTGTGGTTAGGATTTGCACCTGTTCTGGTTACAAATACTCATTTAATGAGCGAGTACTAAAATTACTTATCTAGTTAGTTTTGTGCTTGTTCATTTATTGCTCAATTGGGTGGCAAAGATGACTAGATCCGGCCACAGGAATGCTAGGGAGTCTAGATTATAGTCACAGCTACACCCCTGGTGATCATGGGAAATAATCTGGAAAACTCAGCAGTGTTGTTAGTGTTGCTCATCATTATGCGGTGTTGGCATAAGCCTCTCAATGTCTTAGTTTGAAACCACGTCTGAAGTTGTGCATTTGCTAATTCTAAGACAAAGTGACTCCACAGAGTTACCTTAAAAATAACTAAAATAAATGAATTTGCCCATTCCACCAGAACTTTTACTTCTGTAACAGGGAGTTGTTTTCATTTCTGTTACTGCTCAGGGCCAGTGGTGGCAGAACCCAGAGGATCTGCATCTCTGGAATAGGCCAGATGCTGATTAAAGAGGTCCTGATGCCTTAATTCTACAGAATGAAAGAGAACATGGATTTCTTATTTGTAATAATAGAAGCATGGTTCAAAAACAAATTTAGCTGTCAAAAACTTCTTAGCATCGCCTACACACATCTATATTTTTTCTCATTGTGTTCTGATACCTAAAAATACACTCAAATGTTTGGTTATGTCTGAGAATACAGTTTGAAATTGATTAGTTGCTCAAATGTGAAACCTCTTACACATATGAGGCCACAAGGGGGACATGGGCCATACTTAGAAGTAGCTGTAATGCATCGTGTATGTTGATTTTTTGCTCTTCTGCCCTATTCTGTGTTGAGTAACTGTAAATTGTTCGGTTTTATTTATTTGCTGCTTCTACCACAAAGAAGTATGTCCAGACAAAGTAACTTTTCAGGCAAGAGAGGGGTTTTGGAAGCCATATGAAGCCTATATTTGATTTCTGGAACCAGTGGTTCCTTTATAAAAGTAAAGGAATATATGGCAATACTGGGCCACAGATCCTACCAAGTTGTTTCCTCAATAAAAGGAAGGTTTTTAATGGACTCTGAAAGGCAAAAGTCCTAGTACTGGAGGTGTATATTAACTGATGCAGCTGTTCAAAACTACAGCTTGCACTGTAGTCATCATAATCTGAGGGAAAAATATATACTTGCCTTATTCTTGTCCTCCAAGAACAGCTCATGTAATTGGACAGTGAAGTGGTTCTCAGAAGTAATCTATTGGTAAATTGCATTATGGATAGGTTCCTAGAAATATGTGCAATATATCAGAAGCTTCATAAAATGTACTAGTGAAGAAGAAGGGCACACATTTTTGCTTAGCAGCTGGAATAAAGTTTGAATGTTTAAACTGGATGAAGGATTCATCTGTTATTTGGTATTTGTTAAATAGATAAACTGAATAAATTCAGAAGGTAACCTCAAGTCACACAGTGTCAGCATCTAGGATATTGTAAAAAAGCAATGATAGATAACAAGAATCAAATGGAATGGATCCTGAAAAAAAATAAAACGGTCGTAATGTGTGTAACAGATTTTTTGACTAACATCTGATCTCTTACTTCAAAAATGTTTGTGGATGGAACTCTATGAGTGGAACTAGACTTGACACCACAAATATTTTCTGTTAAATCTAACTGCTTTAGATCTCACTAAAATGGGAATAAGAAAAAGTAGCCAGGGATTTGCAAAGTCTGATCAAGAAAGAGTCTCTACAAAGTTATTTTTAGAGTCACTGTGTATTTGTACAGTTATTCTCACAAAGTTATTATCTGAAGCTGCAGAGAATCCAGTTTTCTGACCATATGAATTTTGATTTTTTTCCTTTCTAATTCATGCGTGTTTTAATCTATATAATTTTATATATATAACAGTTTCTATAAATGAAAGAGATTTGCTTTGGTAGTCTTAAACACAGTATATTTATTACTGGTAAAAAGAGCTGGTCAGATATTCATATAATTCATTGTGTAGGCAATACAGGCATTGAGCAAATAACCAGATTATATTAAACAACTTTTACCAGCTTGTAATTGAAATAACTGATAGATGAGTACTCAGGAATGTAGTGTAGAAACTCAACTGTTGCTTATCATCAATTTAGTTTTAGTAAATGATGGCAGTTACAGAAACCCCTGTAATGTGTGCATACAGGTAGGCTCCCACTGAGCTGTGCCTGCTTATGCAGGGGTAAGAGACGAACAGAACTATCAGAACAGAACTCTTAAATTTTTCCACCCATTGTTATGGATGTATCTAATTAAAGACAAAGAGAAGAGGATTAGATACTAATCAGGAAGAAGGGTGGAATCAACAATCTCTCTTCCTGTCAGGGCAATCCTTAAACTGTATATATGTATATACACATTGGATGTGGCTAAGCCAAGCATTTTCTGTTAGGTGAAATTTCATGTTATGTTTTACTGTGTACATTATCCCTACCCCTCTGCACTCAATGCATGTCTCTTAAATATTACAAATATTGGAGACGGCATTGTTGGTGTGTTGGTTTGCGTTTTTTTTTAGAATATATTTCCTTTTGTCTGATTTGTTGCCAATAACTATCACAGTTGACTCCAGTGTTACGTTAGGTGTACTGATGAATATCCTTTTACACAGGGAACCCTTATTATGGATTAAAAAGCACCCCATGCAGGTAAGTCTCAAATCTTTCCTTGTTCCAATGAAAATCAATTTTGTCACTTTGGGAAAATGTTCATTCTTGTCTTTGAGCATTTCTCTTTAGTTTGTAATATTTGGGTCATCAGAATCCTCGTAAGAATAGGCTCTTTGAACATGGCAAAATTCAAACCCAAAGAACTTAGTATGCTTCTGCTTCCTATGAAATTGGCATGCAAATGTTTATGTCCCATTACAGGTTTTTATTGTCTTACTATTGTTCCTATTACTGTAAATTTACCTGAAGTGGGATTGACCAGGAATTATGGAGATGAATGAGTGAGGGAAGTATGGTTATGATGTGCTGGACATATTAAAGTTGGTCTGCAAGATCTCTAAAATCAAAATAAATCTTATGCAGTTATTATGATAAAATAGTGAATTTTGTTGTTTTGTCTTGCTGCTGAGAATATTAAGAGTTTATATACTGTCATCAATAAGGGTGACTGCATTCCATGGTTAAGAATGTAAGTCTACAGTGAGTACTTGGAGGGAAAAAAAAAGTGTTGCTCAGAGTAAATTAACTTCACAACAAGGATCTTACATAATAAATTACTGACAATGAATACTTTATTCTTGCTTTTTATAATCATTTTTTCCCCCTGATTTTTGTAGTTGTAAATACCAAGATAACAAAATAGAACAAAACAACACAAAACAATAATGAAATTAAATTATGAAGTAGACTTCATTCTATTTGCTGTATGTCTATGTGTTTGTATTTCATCTAGTGTATAAACAAATGTTCCATTCTTTTGCTGTTCTGAATGCAAAATATTTTCTAGACAGTTATTAAAGGTGATTGTCCTTCATGGTTAATGACAACCAACAATTTGTATTTTACAGTGACTGTACCTGAGTGCTTTTTCTATGGCTACAAAATTCAGCTTGTGCAAGAGAAACTTTTGTTATCTTAATTTGAAGAGCTACATGTCAAGCTGATTTTTAAAATTACACTTTCCTAAATTTTGCTTGGTTTGTTTTCTTTGATGTAAATTTGGTCAAATGCTATTAGATCACCATAATAAATCATTGAAACTTTTACTGTCACAATCACCATGATCTGTTTTTTGGGGCTGTGCCTGAGGCAATATTTGAATCTTTCAAGCTGTGCACATGAGATTATTTACTGAGTTTCAATTCACCTCAAAATGCTTTTTTTCAGTAATCTGACATTTGGCATTTGGACAAAGTGCTCTGCTCACCTCACTGACACCTTGCCTTATACTTCGAACACTGTTGATACATGTGTCACGTTAAGAATCTAGTTTCTAGAGTGATAAGCCACCAGAAAATTTTCTGAAGATACTTATATTAAAATAACTTTATTTGATCTACTTATCTCATGAAAAGCACATATGTTTATAAGCATTTTCTGGTAGATACTTAATGTTATTATTCATTGAAAATCTGTCTTGCCCTTCAGACCCAGCCAGAAGTTTCATAAAGCACTGCTGGTGTTAAACAGTCAGTTTCTTTTGTGACAGTCATTTTATACTAACACTAAATGCAGCAGTCTAGTAGGCAGGATCTTTAATAAAACTAAAAACTGCTGAAAGAGATCAGCACAGGCATCGGACATGTTGACTTGGTTATTAAATTACTTTTATCTGTGTCAGGTAGAACTGAGATATAAAGAATATATTTAATTTAAAATAAACTACAGTCATAGAATCAGAATAGCATTCATTCAAAACATGGGCACTGATAAACATAAGGGGCCTGAGTCTGGAGTAGGGGAGAAAGAAGCCCCAATTCAACTACTACAAAAATGCATAATACACAGAAAGACACAGAGTTTCCCAGATCCATCAAAAAATATATATCTTTCAGAAGGTCTCTCAGAGATGCCTAGGCTGCAATACATCTCATACCTTTGGCTCTTGTGCTACATCCCATATTCATAGTGACTTTGTGGTTCTTTTGGATCCTGAAATAGCACAGTATTTCATTAAGAACTGCAGCTTATAACAAATGCTAACAGGTTCTTGAACTTTCATCTATTATGTTCTTCAGAAAAGCATTTGAAGGAGTCTCTATAGATGAACTTTCAGAGAATGAAACCATTAAAGATTCATCTATCCCCAATTTTTAATCTAGTTTGGACTGTTGACCTTTATTTATTCAATTGGTAGGATTTCTCATTTTAGAGCACACTGTACTACAAAAATTGCTCTCGACCCTAACTTGGAAAAAAGTAATGCAAACTTCTCTTACTGCAACCCAATTTCTGAAGGAGTCAAAAAGTCTAAGCAAATTATTCCACTAGAGCTATGTGTGCCATGTCCATCTTTTTCTATTATTTCTAGTTAAAGTGAAACTCAAGGGCAGCTCGTGTGTGGAGGATGGTACGTTGCATCCCCACCTGAAAATCATAAGGCGCTGCAAAACCTTTGTAAGTCTTAGTTCAGGATGATTTCAGGGTTTTGAGCTAAAGCATGCACAGTGCACATGGTAGCACCAAACCTGGTACTACCATGCCTTAGAACAGGAAACAATCCCTACCTGCACTTTAGGCCTTCAGGATTTTCTCAGAACTAAAAATTGCTAGAGCTGCCACTGAGGCTGGATATTGCTTAAGGCATCCAAAACATCAAGCAGAAGTCTTGATAATGTGACAGCACCATTTAAATTCAGAGGACTGTGTCTATGCCAGTCCAGAAACTCCCCTGATTTACACAGGCTGTTATTAAGACAGAATCAGAAATGGGATGTTGATTTAATGATAATTATAGTAAGAAGTATTGTCTATATGCCTGCTATACCATGAAGTTCAGTGAACTTCACAGCTGCTATTTGAGAAGGAAGTTTTGTGCTAACAGTGATAATATTAATGACCTCATTGGTTTCATGAATATATATAGAGGCAGTGGCTCTGCAGGGTAAAGCCCTTCGAAGCCAAATAATATCCCATCTTTTATAACTACTCAGTACATTTAGCTTTATAAAAGATAGCTGTTAGGCAAGTAAAAAGTGAGTCAGCAATATAACATTAAGGTAATTCTTTTTGTTCCCATCAAAAGATATTCCAACTAGATATTCTAATTTATATAAGTAGTTGTTCTTGGAAAGAGCTAACCACATTAGGCTAGTAAATTTTTGACAGGTAGAAATTTTGATGGTATCAAATTCAAAGCACTTAATCCACAGCATTTTAGCAGAGTAATAATATCCTCTTTGTCAGAAACTATGTATTTCTCACCTAAGTCTCTCTTTTCTCTACCACATCCCTACACATCCTAATTCTGTTGATGCTTGAATGAATGTAAGCCAAAAATAGTTTCATTGAAGATGATGAAGGTCATTAGTGAAAGACTAACATATCTTCATCTAGAAGGCTGTTAATGTCTCATTGCCAAACTTCACTGTGACTCCTAATAAGTGCCTTAGCCTTTTCCTCCTTGACTATTACATCCCCTTTTCCTATAGCCTTCTAAAATCCTACTTTTCAAATGTCAAGATATCCCAGCTGATATCTCACTCTGGAAATAAGACCAGCTACTGTCACCTTGGTTTCCTATTCATCTTTAAGGCCAGTTAAAAAAGGCCTTTCTGTAACTCTTGTGCCAGTGGAGGGCAGGATGGAGAAGGCAGCATTGCTGCCTTCTGAATATTTCTGAATTCAGGCTTCATTTGGCATTTCCAGAAAGTGTTAAAAGATTTAAATGGAGCCTTTCATCATCTAGAAAGTATCAGTACAGGTGAATGGAGGTTAGACACATAATGAACATATCAAAAAAGGAAATAATTTTGCTCTTGTATTGCTTAAGAGAGTTACTATGGTGCAAAACAATTTTTCAGTTCACTTTTTGCATAATTCTTTGTCAAAAACACTGTGATGGGTAATTTTAAATAGAAAATTTAACAAAATTTTGAAAAGGAAAAGAAATAGCAAAAATGTTATCATTCATTCATCACAGAAGTCTGGAATTCAATAGATTTTTCCTTATTAAACTACAGAGACAGTCAATAAGTAAACAAATAAATATTGTTGGACTATATCAGCTATATTAGGATTATGCCACTTGTGAAACGGTTACTACCTGCTAATAACTGTTGGTAGGGAGAAAAATTGCCTGCTGTTAATGAATAATTACCTGAGTAGGGAAAAAAAAAAAAAAAAGAAGAAGAAAAAAAACCCCAGAAATCCTTCAGTTCTCTAGCTGTGTTGCTGTTCTTTAGAAGCCAGAGATTGTGGTTATTATAAACATTTCCATGCTGTAAATACTAATCATCTGTAATAGATTCATCCCCATTGCCGATGAAGGATTTTCCAACAGAAAAATCCATTTCTTCTGATAGATTTCCATGGCAGCAGCCTTGAACTGAGTAAGTCTTGTGACACAAACTTATAGCAGAATTTGCTTCAGCTGACACCTTCCATTTTCACCTTGCTCAGACTGCTGCTTCAAAAAGCTTGCTGTTGCTATGTCTGGAGCTGATAACTCCCAGGCAAGGCATATCCAGGCCTTATGTACTTGCATGGGGCAGAAAAGGACAATGCATGCCAGTTTCTCCTGCTGGTATGCCAGGACACTCTTATGCTACCATTATCCTGCAGCAGCCATAAAAAGTGCCACCAGTGCTACTTGTATAGCCATGTGCAAACTCCAAAGATGCACACAAGATGTGTCCTGCAATCCAAACACTGGCACATATTCCCACCTCATTCAACATTTTTGAGCTCAGTTTAACTGTCCTGCAAACTGCAGTATAGTGAGATTGCAGATATGTGAAGCAGATCTGCTAGATCAGATTGAAAATGTCAACTGTGACTTGGTTCTGCTGGCTTCATCTTTACTTCATACACAAGAGTAGGTCACCAGTTTTGGAATGGGAGAATGTAAGAGGTAGTTTTAAAGTATTTATATACTGATGTAAAGTTTTGTGTGTAGAGGTGGGAAAATGATGGTGTTTAGCACATTTATAGCAATCATGCCTAAAAACTGCTCCTAAAAATTTCCAGAAATTCACAGGACTGAAAAGAATTCCTTTACCAAATCAGTAAAGCAGCTGCAATGCAACCTTCCACATTTAGATTTTCAATAACAATTAAAACAATCAGACACCAATACTAAATAAACCTTAAGCATCATGTCATAGTGAGTCATCAACACCTTACATTTGTGAGCAATGACCAGTTAGCACAGTAACTAACCCTGCACAAAAGTAATGAACTGAGAATAAATCAGATTCTAAGAATGCTGCTTGTAACCTCCTGTGAAGTACAGAACTTCAACTATCTATCAAAATCTTAAAAAAAAATGACTTTTCAGCATGTCCTGAAGAACAAAATGAGGTTAGCTCACTGATATCTTATAGAACACAGCAGACAGAAGCCTTTCACATATCAATATTTGAGAATTATGTAACAGAGGTACTGTCTTTGTGCAGGCCTTTAGAAAGTAATCTTCATTGTCATATTTTATCATTTCGTTGTCATACTATATCTTTTCTTTAACCTTTTTTTTTTTTTTTTTAATTTCATCATGTTGTGTCTGTTAACTTTGTTCACATGAATCTCCCACAGTGAGTTTCTTGCTAGTTAAAGACTGTCTTAGAACTGCAAGAAGTAGGGTCATCTTACTCATAAGTTCAAAACAGAAGTGGTTGTGATGCCTTGCCTCATGATGTGCTTACTGCTGAATCATTGGAAGTATTTCTTGGGGTTTACAGGGAAATTTATTTTCTGTCAGTAACTAAGGGGGCTCAATGGTTTCAAGTACCTTTTTCAAACACAGAAAATATACTGTCAGTTGATTAAAATCTGATTAAAAGCAGCTTACATTCCTGCTGGCTCTTCATTAGGATAGCAAAGTGAAGAATGCTGGATAGGCCACTTATTAGGCAGAAAGAAATTCACTTCTCACTGCCTTACAAACTGGGAAGCATGGAACAGCTCCATGCCCATGAATCAGAAACTGGGATCGTGACTATGCTGCCATTGGGCAGACTGGCTGATGAGAACTGGAAAATTACTAGCAACAAGGATTTTAGAAATATTTGGCATAAATCTCATTTTTTAACAAAAGGATAAATGTAAGTTGTCCTCTGCAGCCTACTTTGACACCAGATATTGTTAAAGCCACAAAACACTTACTTCTTGTTTAACTACTGTCCAGATATGGACTGTAGACTACAAGTGAAGCCTCATTTCACTGACAAGTGTGTAAGCAAATGGTAAAGTATAGTGATTAAAGGCAATTCTGCTAAAGATAAGAAGTTTCAGTAGTTCTATATAAAATCAAACTTTTCATTCAGGAAACAAAGAATAAACAAGGGGAAAACAGTACATATAAGGACAAGCAGAAAAGTGACAACTCAAAAACGGATCTCTAATGCGTTTCATATCAGTGGTTGTATGGCAGAAGAAGAAGGATCTAGGCAAACCGAAAGGGTGCAGTGAAACAGAGCAATAGCATTAAAATACCAGTTCGAGTCAAACTAAAAAACATTTTGTATCACTCCTGAATTATTTAATCTCCTTCTGACCTTATGTCCTGGTTTGGGTGAAAATAGGACTAATTTCTGTTCAGTGATTTTCCTTTTCAGCTCACTACTTCTAATTAANTGTACATATTCTATATTATTATCATTAATCATTAAAGCTGTTCTAGTTTCCTTTTCTAATCACTAAGTCTCTCTCCCTTATTCCTTTTCTCTTCCCCTTTGGGGAGGGAGGGGAGTTAACAGAGAGCGTCTGTTGGGTCTTAGGGGCTGCCCTGACCCTAAACCACGACACCTTATTATTCTAATGAAGACAGTTTCTAAAAGGAGAGGGGGTTTTGAAATACTAAGATGGAAGGGTTTGTTTCTGAAAATGAAGTGTTTCACCATTTCTTTAATGAAGCATTTAATTTTGAAACTGTCAAAACATTTTACTTGCATGGTTTCATAATAGAACATTTTGATATTTTGAAATCTTCCTCTTTCTGACAAAAGTATTTGTAAAGTTCAATGCTAATAGAGATTTTTAACACCTGATTTTACACACCTCTACCTTCCACCTGCCCCCAAACCCATACTCTACAATGATTTAGTATTTGCAAATAGACAGAAAGTCCCAGAGGCTTCTGAGCAACAAATAAATTACTCATTAATTGCTCAGCAGTGATCAAACAGCAGCTTCTGACAGATAGGAGTAGGGAATCTAGGTTCCTCCTGTAACACAGCTGGATTCATAGTAGTTCAGCAGGGCTGCACGAAAGAGTTCTGAGGTTGCCAAAGGAGTGATTGAGATGGAAATGGTGATGCTTGGTGGCTCTCTTGGTGACCATAAAGAACCTCTCATGCTGCAACAGTGAACAGCTCAGATTCTTCTCCATAAGCATCGAACCCATGGGAAAAATGAAAAACAAAATGACAGCACAAACAACTTCTGAACCAATGTTCAAAGCAAACTCAAGAGCTCTTGAGTCTCTCATTTATAATAAAAAATGGAAGACCTCTAAGAATGTTATTTGAACATACTGATACTTAAAATGTTTGATTTATTTTCTCTTGAAGCTCTTTTTACTTTTATATTTCTATAAAGATGTTGTTCTGCGTTTTGGGCACTTTAAAATTTCCATTCTGTTTTAATCTTCTATATTCAGTTTATATGTCCTTCTGACACTGTGACTGTTTCATTGTGCCCTACACCTTGTTGTGTCTCTAAATAAGAGTCTTATGTTTGCCATTTGAACTACCTTTTTTAAATTATTATTATTTGTCTACAGAAGTGGGACGGTGAAGATTTAAACTTGTAATTTTAAAAGACTAATTATATGGCCTAGTCAATGGAAAAGCTAGGTTGCCCCTCCACTTGTTCATCATTAGTCCCAAAGAACACCTCTCAACAATTCATGTAGTATTGACTCCACATTTCTTCATATTTCTTCCTTCACAGCAGACTGCCCAGCTGAAGTGCCTCTACACGAACGCAGGTATCATGGGCAAAAAAAACAGGAAATGTTGGAAGCTACTGTGCTGATAGAAGGCTACGACATAGTGGCCATTACTGAAACCTGGTGGGATGAATCCTGTGACTGGAGTGTGGCTATTGATGGCACGAGCTGTTCAGAAGGGACAGGAGGGGAAGGAGGGGTGGAGACATTGCCCTCTATGTTAAGACATGGATTGATTGTGAAGAGATTTCCCTAAAGAATAACCACGAGCAAGTCGAAAGCCTATGAGTAGGAATTGGGGACCAAGGTAACAAGGGGAACCTTGTGGTCAGAGTCTGCTATAGGCCTCCTGATCAAGGGGAGGCTAT
>VWZY01001649.1:0-10513 GCA_013399075.1 Chloroceryle aenea
CTTCGCTGTGTCCCCTGCTACACCCCAGAGAAGCTCTGCCCCCCGGCTGCTCTGCACTTACTTAAGGAAATACTTTCTGTGGTGTCAAGTAGTGCTGTGTTAAAACCTGGCCCAAATCCCAAAGCTAATCCCATTTCTTTAGCCATGATGGTCACCCCTGTGAATATGACCCAGTGGAAAATACTCTAAGGTTGGGCTTGGATTGATAGACAAAGATTAATATCCATTGAAATGAAAGAGAAGGGACACTTGGCATAGTGCCTAAAGGAGAAGCATTCTGGAGAAAAATAAGATTTGACTGGAATTATTTTTATCCCTTCATATCTTTGTGGCTGGAGTTTTAGCTGATCACTCTGGGCTGTGCTGGTGGGGTGCGTGTGGAGAGGGTCTCCAAAAGAAAAGTTTAGGAGAACTTCAGACTCCTTCAAGAACAGGGTGGTTCTAGTCTTCAGCTATTTCATAGAGGTTTTTAGTTAGGACCAAAGCACCACTGCTAGCGGGTGAAAAAGCAGCAACAGCCTGCAGTTAAAAAATGTTTAATTAAGAGTTAAAAAAGATTACACAGAAGACAGAACAGTAGAGACTTTATCTGCTTGTATTTGGGCGGGAAGAGTGATAGCAGAAGGGCTGGCTGAACTCGTCCTGCTGTGCCAGTGGCTGGGACAAGTAGCAGGATTTCCTCTCGGGAGATGGATGTGTACGTGGGACTGTGCCAGTCGTGTTTGCATGGGTGTTTATCAGGTCAGCTGCTAGGAGTTGAAAAAAGAGGGCATATATTTTAAAAAATAAATGAATGCCAAGGCATGGATGTGAAGGAACCACTGGAAACCACCACTCTGTGTGTCTGCCTGAAGCCTTCTGGTAACTCTTCTGGAAACACCATCAGAAGTAAAACTTGGCAGAGCTCTATTCTGCCTCAGTCCTCTCCATGATTAGAAGGTCTGATCGATCAGTCAAAGTCTGCTGAAATTGGGGTAAGGGTTTCATTAGCCTTGGATCAGGCCCTCGGCACCAGATACTCTGGTTGCTTGAAAATAGGTAATTAATGGTGCTTTATTTTTCATGTTTCCAAGGCAACGCAAACCCCCAAGACATTGTTTTCCAGTACACGAGCCGAAGCTTTTGGCTGCTGCAAAAAAGTTCCCCCCTGTCTCATATGGAGCTGCTGCAAAGGTACCAAAGCTGTATTTTCTGTCATTACAGCCAATTTACATCCTATAGCCAAAAAGTAATGACGATCAGATGCAGCTGATGAAATGATCTGTTCTCGCCGCAGAAGAACTCATTCAATCTGCTGAGAGCTCTGCTGTTCAAATAGATAATTAGTGTTGTGACAAGTGTCACTTTAAATGCCTCAGTTTGGTGGCAATGTTAGGAAGTGTGACAAAAATTAAATTATTTGTCTGCTTTAACCATGTCCCTCCTTGGGTTGCTAATGAGGGAAATTTTCGTTCAGAGCGCGTCCTTTGTGATAGACTCCGTTACAGGTCCTCGATGGGGAAAATGGTTCATTATTTTTATCATAAAGGGCATGAAAAAAAGGAGGGTTTTCCCTTATTTTCTCTGACTCATTTCTTTTTATGCCTTTAGCTGATGTAACAGGTCTTTGCTCGTGTTCCAGCATAAACCTGGAAGATCCCATAAAGTGAAATCACCGGAGAGCGCAATCCCGTGAACGCTTTTCCTGCCTGTTGAGATTCCTTCTCAATTCATGGGCACGGGGAGCACGCTGAGGTGCTCAGGTCTCACGGGAGTGTTTGCAGCACCCTCCCTGGAGGTGACAAAAGAACCCCATCAATCAATCTGCCCTTCTGTTTAGGGCTGTTCAGAGTGCCTAAAAATATGTCCCTAAAAAGATACGTCCCTCTGTGCACTCTGCAGGAGCTGCCTCGGTGCACGGTAACTCCACAGCAGGGTGGGGAGCCCACCTCAGCCCAGAGCAGGAGGGTGCTGCAATAAGCACTCGGGGAGAGCGTGGAGCTGCTCTGGAGCACAGCTGCCAGTTGCTTGCCTTCAAAGGAAACCTTTTTATGTCTTCTTTTTTACTAATGAGTTTGAGAGCTGGTTTTAGGTGCCATTATTGATCAAGGGTGGGCAAACTCTCCTCTTGTGGTGCTGGAGGATTCCAGTCCTGCACCCTCAGGTGGTAATGGTGGAGGAAAAGTGACTCCGTGTTCCTTCTCCTCTTGCAGCTGGGTCATTCCACATTGTGAGGAGTGTGGGGTTTGGGAGGCTGGAGGCTGAGCAGGCAGCAAGGAGTTTGGACTCGCTCTTTCCTGATGGACAGGTCTGGGATGTCCCCTGGTCCAAGGAGTTGCTTTGAGTTTAAATTATCATGGACTGAATTAATGAACATTCTGAAATTGCAGCCCTTCTATTGCCTCATAAGGGGATGCTTTTGATTCTTCCTTTTTCAGCACTTGCCATTGCCTTGATGTTCTCCCACCCAAAGGGAATTAATCGTCGAGATGGAACAGAGAGCACAGCACAGAGAGCAGGCATGGTCCAGACCTCACAGGACTAATTATGTGCTTAAAGGGTAAGAAAATTATCTTAGGTACATTGGAAAGCAAGCATCTAAGTAATGTTACATAGGGTTACTGGCATGTCTCCTGTAGTTGTGCATTTAAAAAAGAGAGAGACTTTCAAAGATATGTACGTCTTGACCTCAAAAAGATCAGGAAGGAGCTCAAGAGAACTAATTTAATACCAAGTGAGTTTATCAAGTTTTCTTGACCCTTAGAGAGGGGAAAAAACAAAGGAAAGATGAACATGAAGGTCTTGCAAAACTAATATTATAACAGTCTCGGGCACAAACTGAAAAGTCTCAGAACAGAGAGTAGGAAAGCAAAGCGAATGGAGAGCATGGGATGACTTCCAGGACGTGCCAGGTGCTGCAGCACAGCAGTTCAGACCACGAAAGGAAAGGTGGCTGGCTGTTTATTGACATACCAAACTGTTGGGGAGGGGAAATTTTTGATGCACCTAACAAGAGGCAGGACAGAGTCAGAGGGCTGGCAACAAGCAGCCACTGTCACCGAGAGGTAAACATGAAACCAAACTCCCTAACTGGGGGTTATTTTAGATGGCCAGCTGTCTGCATTTGTGGCAAGTGCACTTACGCACAGACACACACAAAGGGGACCTCCTAGAGACAGCTGTTTTCCTCTGGCAAAGATGAGAGGTTATCTGCCACCGAGGTGACACCTGCTGCGCTGGCTGGTGGCCATCAGGAGCCTGTGGTGACAGAGCAGCTCCCTGCTGCAAGGAAGTTCCTGGGGGGATCCGAGGTCTGTCCCGGAGAGGCTGTCCTCAACCAAGGGCAGCGTGAGGAACGTGCTGCTCTTCGGGAGGGCTGCCAAGGGAGCTTCTCTCTCTGCACATCCTCATCCTGCAGCGCTTGCTGGTGGAGGGGCAGTGACCAGTCCTGCTGATGATGCTAAGGCTGTGGCCACCCCGTTGAACTTGGGAAAGGCTTCCAAGGCGAAGGCGAGACATTAACAGCACCTCTGAGAATCAGCTCCCAGTACCCACAGGCTGCAGGCAGCCGCCACTCGCCGAGGCTTTCGCTGTAGCTGTTAAGCTTGGAAACAGGTAACTATTCCTCCTGTTGTATAGGCTGTACATCCTGCTGTCCTCTGCACCGCGACCCAAGCTGTACCCACGCCACGGAGGCAGCTATGAACTGTGAAAAGTCTCTGCAGAAAACCTTTTTTTTCAAAGAGGGGGAGCCTGATGACAGCTGGAGCTGCAGTTCAGCACAAAAGAGGTGCCTCTTTTTATCAAGCAGGCTGGAGAAGACAACAATAAGGTACATTCAGTTATAGCTCTGCTAAACATATCCTTTTTTATTGCTTTTCAGGAGTTCAAAGCATTAGCATAAAACAATCGAGGAGGTTGTTTTTCCTAAGAGAGCGAGTGCCTGTTTACAAACTCATTTTATTTTCACACTATTCCATTGTTATTTCTTTCAGACAGAAAGCTGTCAGATTAATGCACTCCCTTACGCAGGACAGCTTGCTTTATTGCCTGTTATTAAGACATAACATATATAACCTGACAGGCACTGCCCACATCTGCATTCCACTGGTGAAAAGCAAATTAAGTAGAAAATGGAGATCTCCAATATTTCTTAGGGCTAAAGTGATATTAGTTTTTGACTCATTTTGTATTCATGGAGAATCCTGCACGTTCACAAAATATCCGACGGAGTAAACTGTCCAAAGAAAAAGTTATTTTTAAGTCTAATACCACCAGCTACCTCAGAAATCCAGACTTCAGAAGCACAGGAGTCACAAAGTGCCCTTGGATAAAGAGCTGACAGGAAAGAATGAACCCCCCCCCATTATTCAGGAGGCATAAAAACCCCTTGGCTAAGCAAATCTTGGGGGAATGGTGGTGCAGGGTGAGAAACTTTATCCCCACACCTAAAATAACCCAACAAACAACCCTCCAGACCTCCAAACTCCAGCACTCCCAGTGCCTCCAGTGCCAGCTTCCAGAGGAGAGACACATGCACAACTGTAAACATATTTTCTTTAAGCTGTGACAAGCCCCTTTGTCTTTGGGGTGTCTATAGCCACAGATCAAGAAAAATTACTTCAGTCTTACCTGTACACTTGCAAAGGTGTTAGGATGACTAGGAACTGTTAACACAGCAGCAGGATCAGCTCCTGCTTATGCCAGTAAAAGCCAGGATGTAAAAGCTTAAAATAGACAGTTGTGTTTTACCCGTGTTCCCAAAGAGAAGGTTTTAGTGCCAGGAAGTCTCAGGCTCTGCGGGAAGCTGCGGTGTGTGGCAGTTTGCAGGGGAAAACAGGCCCTGTTAATTTAACACTGAACAGCAAAATCCTAAATATTTATAAAGAACTAACTCTTCTTTGGTCTAATTACATTATTTTTGTTCATTTCAGAGAAGAGGAAACAGCCTGATGGGAAAGATGGGAAATGAAGCCAGGGGAAGGGTGGAGATTTTTGTCGAGCCCAGCCTTGGGTCCCTGCCCCTCCCCTGTCCCCATCTGACTCCTCGGGGACGAGGCCAGGATGTATTTCTGTCCTTGCTCCTCTTCTCCCTCCTGCCCTGCTTTCTGCAGAAGCAGGCCTGGGTCTAGAGCTTGGGATTTGAGTCTTTTATCAGCAAAGCTGCTGCGAGGGAAGCCTTGCCAAGAAGTGCCAGGTAGCAGATAGATCACGAAGGAGCCGTAAGCATCATGTCTAGGTGCAGTAAATCCCCAGGTGTGCAGAGACACAACACCAACAAGCAATAATACTTTGAAATATCCTAGCATCCCTCGACGTAATAAATATTTTATTAGAGTAATAGAAAAAAATGCATACACATAACCATAGGATACACACACAACTGGAAGTTTTAAGGATCAATTTCAAACTTTTCAATATGAAACAAGGTACTCGGTACATATCTCATGGAGATATAGAACTAGAAATTAAATAATACAATGTCATCGCATGAAAATGGCAATACAGAAACGTGGACTAGAGTCCTGTGACACAAGAATAGAAAGAGTCACCCTCTGTTGCATGAAACATAACTATATACTTACTAGCAACACCTNTAACTATGTATGTACAGTATATACAGATCTTGCTTACTTCAGCAGTTAGCACGTATTTCCAGCTGGATGTGATACTAAGAAGGTAATTTGCTAGCTGAATGCATATCAAGGTATTCTCTTTTTCTCCAGTGCTACCATAATTTCATTAATCCTGCTTCTCTCCCTTCATAGTTCCGTGTGTTGTAACAATACCGTGAGAGTAAGGAACAGAAAAGTCTTTAAAGGGCTGTGCTTTCTGTCACGTGAACACTTGCTGGGCCGTGTACGTCGGCAGCTCTCCAAGAGGTGTCTAAAAGGCTAACTGGACTCCCTTCACAATATCCATGGCAAATGTACCAGGTTGAATGGATCTTTAATCTATTGCTAGGAAAGAAAGCACGGGTTGCTCCGTACCAGCAAGGCTGAAGAGTCTAGGGGTAATTTTGTTCTGACAAGCTACAGTATTGCCATAAACCTCCCCGAGTCGTGTGGCAGCAGCGGGGTGTGTTCGAGTGCCAGACCAGCTGAAAGAGTGGTGGGCTGGTTAAAGAGCAGCAGGAAGGAGAGCTGCTGTTGGAACGCTGAATGAAGGGTGAGTTTATGGTGCAGAACAAAAGAGCAAGGTAATTTAGGGCTGCACCACATCACATCAGGGAGGTGACAGTAGTCCCATTCTGTAAGGCCATGGTGCAGCTGGATAACTGGGCACTTTTGTCAGTGAAACACGTTGATGGAGTTCAGGGAGGGGCAATAAAAGGATCCTGACGGTGGCTGGGTTTGGTTAAGAAATAGGAGGGGGGAGATGAGGAAATTACCTTTAAAAATCTAGTGATGGAGAGGAAGGTTATGGGGTGGGAAGGGTACAGAAACACACGCTGCCATAAATCAGAGACTTCTTGGAAATCACTTCTTAAGAGTAGCAGTGGAAGCCCTGCCTCTTGGACACCCCGAAGTGGACTCTGCAGAACTAACATCCCTACACCTTCCAACTTCCATTTCTTGCTAGATTTAGAGTAACTTACACAAAGGGCAGGAAGAAAACTGATCCAAACCTGCTGGACTATGACAGTGCCTTAAGAACGGTCGCTAGGCCAGCATGTTACCACCCCACTGAAACACCATCTGTCCAATTCCATCTTTCCCACACAGAATGATGTTCTCCCAACAGCTCAGAACAGACCCAAACCAATTCAGTGTCACTGCAAAGCTGAGCTCTTCCTCGTGCCTCTGGTCATAGTGCCATCATTGCTCTCCCTCTCTCTTAGGTTGTATCTGAAATATGGAACATGTAAACTCCTTTGGTTCAAGTATTAAGGCATTTTAGATTCCTTTTTAAAGGATTTGCTAAACTTTACATGGTATTTTTACTTCAACCTACAGTGAAATAGAAAGAATTTAAAAACACGTCAGGATAGAAGAAAAACATGCATTAACCACTGCAGTTTTGTTCTAAAAAAAGCACTTTTCTGTAATCACCAATTCTTCTTCTTTTTTTTCCCCAGCAAATGAAAAGGTATCATCACAACACTGAATTAAGAGTCAAGGAAAACACTGTTGGTAAGAAGCTGGATACACTGAAGATACTCCAGACTGATGGGGCTGAACCTCTTGCATCCATACCTGTGGCAAAGGAAAAAGATCAGGATTAAATGAAAGCACAAGTACCTGCTGTGCCAAATTATCACTAGACACTGTGACAATTCCTGCCAAGTTTAACATTTACAACAATCCAGTAACTTACTCTGGAACTACAGCAGTGCCTTGCAGAATGCTGGAACTGTACAATGGCCTTTACCAGCTCCAGGAGAAAAAGTACAACATTCTAATGTTTTTAATACCAATTTACATGGTGATTACCAGAACAGAATGAGCTTCAGCATGCTAAGGACATGAAGACTCTTGATTGCTTTTCCTTTTAATATCATACAACAGACAAGTATTAAATTTTATTTCTCCCCACCAGTAAAGGCAAAGAAAAGATGTGACATCTGATGGGTGTCAACTGCAGATTTACTACCAAAGTGGTGTGGCTGCTGTAAAGGAGATTCTGCTCTTGGCTGGGGACAAAGTGACAGTGGTTCAGCTTCAACCTACTGGCTAGTCTGGGAATCAGGATCTGCTCACTGCTGGGTCCATCTCCACCATCAGTTGTTGCTTTCACTTCTATAATGTAATCATCATTAAACTGCAGCAGAAGCTCAGCACTTGTCTTCTCCGTGTTCAGCACGTTCACACCGGGCTGGCTGCTGGTCCTGTACAAAACCTGCAACACAAGTGGGGAGCTGCAGTGCTGGCACCTGCCCTGCAGCTTCAATCCTCAGAAGCAAGGTTTTAAGTCTTTAAATGATGGGATGAGAGCAACGATCTGATCTTTAGTTAATGTTAAAGGGCAGAATTACATGTAAAGAGAGAAGGTAACATCAATCAAGCTCTTTTAATCCGATTTTAATCTAAAATGGCAGAGCTCTAATGATCCATTAATATTCTGTTGGGTGTCTGAAGAACGTCCTGCATTCTATAAACCAGCTTAAGCCAACTGCTAGTTTGGGAAGGAGAGGACTCAAAGATCACAGACTTGTGTTCTGCAGGTGCTGAGAGATTATTCTGTCCTTACCCTGAGCTGCATTCGGTGTCCTGTGTTTCAAGGAGCAGCTGCTGCAGCTCAACCCCAGCCCTGCTCAGCACCATGAGGCAAGAGGGGGGATTTAAGAGGAACAGAGGCCTCTCTTTGGTCCTGGAGCCCAAAGGGTCCCCAGTGCCTGCGGTGAGGCTGGGCATGGAGGGAGGTTTGTCCTGGCAGAGTTTAAAGACATCTGGGTTTTCAGCTGGAAGTTTCACACATTTGACTTAACAGGGAAGCTTGGGAGTTTCCCACTGCAAAAACCAGCAATCCCAACTACCCAAAATAACGTGGACAGTGATGGAACAGAGAAAAAAAGGAAAGCCACTGTCACTGCAGACATGCTGCTGCCCTGGAGCAGGCTCCCCACGGTGGCTCTGCCGTTCTCACTGTCACCCCTTGGCTCTCCTCATCCTGGCAAGCCAGCTCCTGTGAACCATGTTGCCCTTACCTTCTGGGACGAGCCCAACCCCCTAAGTGCTTCACTGCAGTAAAATTAACCAGCCTGATCAAAATTCAGCTTATCCCTGGGTACTCAGCAAGGTTTGTTATCCACAGGGAACCTGAAATTGTTGCAGGAAACAGCGTTTGCAGCTTGAGACTCTGCAAGGGAAGTTTTTAGGTCAGCTACCATCTATGAAACCAGGTGGCTTAGCTAAGCTGCCAGCACGGATTTCTTGCCAATACAACTCCAAACACTGCACAGATCTTCAGCATAAATCTTTTATATTAAAGATTTTATATATCTTTTATATATAATATTTTAGAAATCTCTTTTATATACATTTCTACACATCATGTGGGATCCAGCTGTAGGCAGCTCATCAAGAACAGCCTCAACTACTCCCTTAAGCACGATGAGACATGTGAGATACTGAAAGACTTCTGGATTTGTGCACAATTGGATTTGGAGTCAATGTAGCAAAGTAGTTTCTGTCAAGACAACGAGCATGTCCCAGGGTATGTAAGAAGGAAAAGGTTTGGGAATACCAGTTAGATCTATGCAGTACTGATAAATACACCCTGGCCAGCATGGAAACCAAACCCATCAGATCAATCTGGGTTCATTTCAAAACGTTACATATTCTGTGTTATACATTTATAGTGTTACCCATGTGGCAGGTGTCACCCGTGTTAGAATGTTATCTGGCTAAGTGGGATCCCAAGGGCTGGCAGCAATGCCTGCAGCTCCTGGCTTTGCCTGAGGAGGAGGAGAAGGCATTTACTGTACTGTTAAAAGGAGCATGGTTCCTGAGACTTTGTTAGAATAGTGGTTATCTTTTATAGATTTTTAAACCCTAAAATGGTTCAGATGTGATTTTACTGTGTGTCTTCTGAACTTACTGCCTTGCAAACAGACAAGAAAAAGCAGTTGCTCCCAGGTATTTTTCTGGTGTGGTTTCACTTACCTTATACCCAGTCACCTCAGACTCGTTCTCCATGGCTCTCACTTCCTCCCAGCTGAGGATGACTCTGGAGTCAGTGACATTCCACACAACATTTCCTGGTGGTTGACTGGGTGCTTCAAATACATAACAAAAGCACGACTTTAATTGGCAATAGTGATTTATACTACAGCAGGAAAGCCCAGTTCAGGTGACTGACTGTCATCCCATGTCAGCTGCAAAAGCAGCCTTGTTGTTTGTACACTTTATGGTTCAGAGACTAAATTGGAAAACCAGAAGGAAGGAAAACTAGCAGCAGACATAAATGGTATTTCTGAAGTCGCATTATCTCTTGATGGCCCCTCATTAAACACAGCCAGACAAAAGCGTATGTCTTAGGACATGGGTGATCAATTAGAACAAACTCTAATGACCCAACGATGGCAACAGGCAATTTCTAATTTTAGTATGTTGCCAAGAATAAGCAAATACTACACAATAGACTGTCAGGCAAACTTAGTCCTAGTGACTGTGCAAATCTACACACTACGCTGATTTACTTTAACATGTCTGTAATGTAAAAATATTGGACAGATTTATTATTTTTTCCTTGTTCTTCTTTTAACTCGAGGTGGGATTTTGAAATGCAGTCTGTACCATTTCTGTACCTGCTGCTGGAGCGNTTTTTAGGTCAGCTACCATCTATGAAACCAGGTGGCTTAGCTAAGCTGGAAGCACGGATTTCTTGCCAATACAACTCCAAACACTGCACAGATCTTCAGCATAAATCTTTTATATTAAAGATTTTATATATCTTTTATATATAATATTTTAGAAATCTCTTTTATATACATTTCTACACATCATGTGGGATCCAGCTGTAGGCAGCTCATCAAGAACAGCCTCAACTACTCCCTTAAGCACGATGAGACATGTGAGATACTGAAAGACTT